>VBVQ01002633.1:0-23698 GCA_011636635.1 Tetramorium simillimum
ATATAATTCCTTATTTCGTTTCGACATTTTTACGTTACGAGATGAGAGAAATTCTGAATTGTTGATTTTAATATATCTAGAAAAAACAAGTTGTGTGTGTTACATTTTTTCCAGCGGTTTAATTTTACTTTCGTAATTTATTGAAATCGTGCAATTTCATTTCTTTTAAAACGTAAAAATTTTTTATAAAGTAATAATAAAAACTAAATTTGGACCAACATAAATATTTTTTTATTAAAACAATTTTATTCTTCGAATAAACGTTAGAATATACGATAATAATTTATTTATTATTTAGTCAAAATAAATTTGACATAAATCGGGATGCATTTAAGTGCATTTCGTATAAACATTAAGTTTGTACCATCTTTAATTGCTTATGTAACTCGGTACCTATTATAGCTTCGATATAATGTATCGGAACGTTCGATATGATCGAACAGTTAAACAAACTGACATCATTTGAGATTGAGTCGTTTGTCTTCACGACGAGTAATTAAGATGTTCGATCATCCAATTATGGATTCTATCTCGTTCATGACAGCAGAAGAGCTTTTCGTGGAGAGCTGGCACGACGCCGACCGTCGTTATGTACGATCGACGACGAGGAGGAAGACATAATCGCGATTCCTTCCACTCGAAGACGCGAGTAAGGACACGCGTATCCCACCGATCCCACGAAGTAGACAATGAGCCTACTCTTCATCCTGTCGATTCGCGTGTTCGCTCGAATAGTCGTCCCATTATGCTCTTTTCCTAGTCTTACACTTCGATAGTCTTATTCCGAGGACTTACCGATGAGCACAGGGGTAAGGGCGAGGAAAGAAAAAAAAATGCAGAAAAGTAGATATCGAATCGTTACGTTTGTACAAAATGTCGATTTTATATTAAAATAACGCGTAATTTTCGAGCAAATGAAACGTATATAATGAAAACATTCAATATTTTTTAAAATACTCTTTCCAATTCTCTATATTTCCGTAAATTCACTGTAATTTGAAAAGATACGAACATGTCACAGAAACTGAAAATATTTTATAAAAAAATTGCCATATTTTTTCTATTTCTCGTTAGATTGTAATACTTGATTATCAGAAACTTATTTTACAATAATGTTTTGCGAAATTAAAATTTTTTAGATCTGACATTTTACGTACAACGACTCGTAATGACGATATGTTTCCGATGAGTATTATATCGCGACCTCTCTCTCTCTTTCTCTCGTATCTCTCTTGGTATCTTTGTGCAACAATAGTGATGATGACTCACATCGTTTGAGATCTTTCCCAGGCGGAAGAGCTCGGTGGAAAATCTGGGTTGCACTCGTAATGTGCCTTGGTTAATGATCTTAGATATTATTTTCTTTTTGGAAAGTGTACTTTGTGTTTCGTGAAATGAATTTCCCACGAAGATATGAGTGTGAATGCGTTGATTTAATACTATGATTTTTTGTTTTCTAATGAATATGTATACATTATCAGATTTTTATAGACATAGAAAGTGAAGGATGATAAAAAAATATATGGGTATACTCATTTTTTATTTAATATAGTTTTTAATTTTATATTATTAATAAATAACTATTAACGTTATAAATAAATTAATATAACTAAAATAATATTAATAAAAAACTTATAAATTTTAACTTTTTTATTACGTGATATATCGAATTTTGCTTGCTCTCTTCAAAATTTTTGATATCTCTAGACATTTGAAATTTTGTAGTGATCAAATATTTTATCTAAATATAAATATTAATATCTTTTTTATATTAGAAATATTTTTTAAGTGCCATAAATATTGTAAGATTTACTTTAGATCGTAAAGTTAATTTATCTTATACACTTGTATAACTCGTTGTAAAGTTTACAGAAATTTTCTTTTATTGTATTTGAAAAATAAGATATTTGATCTTGTGCCCCGTATACGTCATACGCCAAGAGAGATTTCCTTTTGTCCCAAAAATACTTTGCTTGATCATTCGATTTCGTTCCTTTAATAAAGAGACTGTCTCTACACGTTGATGTGAAAAGAGATAATTCGAAGGATCCTCGTGTATTGTATGGTGACCTCTCGAGCAAGCAAGGTAACCGATACTCCGAGAACTAACAATGGACGATGAAGATCTATCGTGAGAGCCATTATAAAGTTCTTATTGTGGGCGCTCTCTGTCTCTTCGTTGGTATCAATATCCGCTCTGCGAAAGTCGCGAAAGTCGATAAAACTCGTGGCCCATTGAACACGTCGACGGAAAAAGTCGCAATAGGGAATTCATTAACATCGCGAGATTTCATTGTTCCCGTCGGACATTTACCAGCACCTGCGAATTCTCCCAATTGTGTAACCTACACGTTACTTCAATCTTCTCGTATGCGAACTGTATTAGTGGATTGTGCGAATAAAAGTAAAAAAAAAAAGGACAACACGAATATAAATTCAGAACATTTTTTATTTTTGTTCATAGAATGTTTTGATAAAAAGTTTTCAGGATAAATCCCATGTGTAGAATAAATACAAATGGCAAAAATACATATACATGCATCTTTAGAGTCAAACATTTTGGCAATGATAGAAAGGGAGGTAATATTGGATGATATATTAAATTACGAAAGGAAGATACATAATTGTATAGATGTAACGCGGTGAAGAAAGCGGATTAGAGGACACAGAATTTTACGATGAGAATTGTCGTTGCAGGTTTTAACGGTTGCGCCGAAAGCCATTAGCGTCGGGGCAGGTGCGCCGATTCGAAGTTTGTTGAACCGTAGATAACGAAGTGGCGCGACGCGTTGCAGGTTGGAAAGGTAATGACGTGTGATGCGATACGAGTGACACGTGTAAACGGGCCACGTAACAGCAGCCGACTATGCAGCCGCTACGCGCTCGCTCGCTCGCTCGCTCGCTCGCACGACGCGGACGCGCCGATGCGACGGCACGCGTGCAGATCGCACGGTGCAACGGCGTTAAACAGAGCCCGTAACGTGCATTCTAACGGGCCTGACGAGGTCCACGCGCGGCTCGTTAAACGCCTGCAAATCCAATTATGCCGTCGCGAGCCGCGCAATCGGAGACGGAAGGTCTCGATGGTGGGTAAGCGGCGCGTTGAAAGCTTTACTTGAGATACCGTAAATTGTGAAACGTACAGGAATGTTTTGAAAGAAAAATACGAAACTACCTTTATTGTACGTCACATTGATTTTATTTATATATATTTTTTAAATTGTTTTATAATACTTCGTATAATATTAATATATATATTTTTTTACAATATTTTTTAAATAATTATACAGACTACATTTGTAAATCCTATACAAGATATTATTTGTTAATTACATAAAATAATTGTCATGATATTTTTTAATAATGAATATCTCTCTTTCTCTCTCTCTCTCACTCTCTCTCGAATAATCATGTGCGTAAATCTTGCACGTAATTTGTACATTTCGATAAATAATATTATTTCGTCCGTTTTTTTCGCAGCTACGGTATTTTTACCGTTGCTCCACTCGCGACGTAATTTCCGTATTCAGAGTTAAAGCTCCGAGTGTTGGTAATTAGAGCATGGTTGAATTAATTTCTGCATTAGCGCGCACCGGTTTTTTATGCATTTTCGAATGCGTTGTACCTGCACTCGGCCGGTATCCGTTACTCCGGTCTATATTTCGAACAGAACTGGAGATCCGGCGTAATTAAATTGTTACGTCTTCGATGCGCCCTGTGTTGGAATTTTAATCCGATTGCCATTCTCCGCTCGCGATAACAAGCGTACCACTCGTTATATCGTTTGCACGTGTCACTGGAAATCGAAAATAAATGCAAAAAGTTAAATCTAAAAAAAAAAACAGATTTGGTTAAAGATGTTATATTTATTATATTGATGTTATGACGTCATATAATAAATTTTATTAATTAAAAATGGCAAATGAATTTGGTCTATGACATAATATAAATATTAATTAACATTTATTACGATGACTCATAATAAATTTACAGTTTTCTGATTTCATTTACAATTATATATTATAAATTTACAATTGTTCTAAAGCACGCATTTTTTGAAAGTATCGAAATGTATATTTAATTATATTTGTGTGGGTTAAATAAAAGAAATATATATTTAATTAATATTTGATTAATTAAAAAAAGATGCAAAATTGTTTTTTATCCTTATGAAAGTTTAATAATAGATTTTTAATTTATCCTGGGATAAAAAGAAATTTTACGAAAACATCATCAACTAGATATCGCTCTCTAGAAATTAATATCATTTATCATTTCTTAATCATTTCTCAAGTTCTTCGTGCAGTCTCAAAATCACACCGTCATTTCAAAATCGAGGAAAAAGTCGACAGGGGTAAAGTAATCGATCTTTATGATAGGCCGACGGCTTTATGATAGGTCGACGTCACGTGAGGCGCGTTTAGGTATTATTATTATTCGTGCGTTTGATGGAGTCTTTTCCAGCCCGTCCCGCTTTGATCTCGCGGATCGATTCCGCGGTCGTTAATTATCTTCGCCGACTGCAGTTGATTGACTTTGCCGCAGTGAACCGATTAATTACGCTGCCAAGATCGAGGGAATGAATCATCTTGCTTCGAGGCTTCATTACGAAACGGTGAAGTTTAACAAACTCGTCTCCCCCTATTTCCTCCCTCCCCCTTTCTCTCTCTCACTCTCTCTGTCTATTGCTGCTGCTGCTGCTGCAAGTGTCATCTTTGAAGTCTCGCTCGAGTACTCGATTCGTCACATTCGATCGTGGGAAATTCCTTTCACATTATGTAAAATTTTATTTATATATTCACAGTTATTAATTAAATAACGCATTTCGTTTCGCTCCTCTTCCGCTCTCCAATGGAATACATTTATTCTCATTGTTTTTTCTGTTATTTTGCATTAAAATAACGAGTGTGTGAAGTTGGCCGCCCCTCCCTCCTCAATAATAGTTCCGGCTTGAATTCTGGGTAATTTACGACCATACGAAGAGTTCTCGATAGGTTTTGAAAAGAGTTCCGGCGATTTAGGCAGTGAAAACGAACTTAGAAAAATGGGGGAGAACTCTTTGTATGGTTCTAAATTACCCAGAACTCAAGCCAGAACTATTGGGGAGGGAGGGGGAGGGCCAACTTTACACACCCAAAATAACGCGATTGATAATATCCCATGTACATTTAGGTGGAAATATAAATGCGGAAGGTGTTTGCGTTAAATATTCTAAACCAGTTTCCATATAATAGTACAAAATTCCTACGTAATGTGTACATACTTACGCAATTTCGAAAACACTGATTGTGAGATGAGACGCACTCTGCGCGAGTAATTACGGTTTAATTACGTACGAATCTATTAATTTATTTCTATAGTTCTACGGGAGGAAATTCGGGAAATAGGACGGAAAGTTCTCCGTTTCCGAGGTTCTGTGTTTCTCGTTAACTAATAATCAGCCTGCCTGTTACACGTAACGCAACATAGTTGCATTTCGTTTCCACGAACGCACACTAATGCGGACCGCGCCGCATCGCACGGTCTGGCGTTGCATTCGCCCAGATTCTTGATTTCATTCATAGCCAGCATCGCGTGCGGCCTCGCTCACTCGCTGGAAATTCTGGACGGTCTGTACGTTTTCCCTTTGCTCCTCTGTCCTCCCACCCTCCTGCCCCTGGCTTCAATGCTACGGGCACAGTATCGTGTTTCACGGCAGAAATATGCCGACCCTATAACAGAGAGTACACGCGAGAGAGTTAAAGCGAATCCACGCGATGCTTCACTCTCGATAATCCCGCCAAATGATTCGTTCGTACATATCGAATGAAAATATTTCCGTCTTTTGGAGCACCGATTATAGTTTAATGCAGTTTCACTGGTCATCATTTTATTTTATTTTCGAATGTCAATTTGTACATATCGATACAATTAAGTATCTTTAAAAAGAAATTCAAAATTGTAGAGAATTTATCATCGTCAAAATCCTTATCGATTCTATTTGTTTTAGCTTTGCCATTTTGTTGGTAATTTTTTTACAAGCTTTTAATATCGTTCCAAGAGCGGCGTGTAAAGCGGGTTTTACGTTTGTCGCGCCCCGGCATATGACTATATCTCTTCTGGTATCATACATAAACATACCAGCGAGAGAGAGAAAAAGAGAGAGAGAGAGGGAGAGAGAGAGAGAGAGTACGAAATCACGAGCGTTCGTTCCGGCTGTAGCGCAATGCAGCGATGTCGCGTTTGTTCCGCTGCGTTCATGCGCGGAGATGCAACGCCGGCCACCGCGCCGGAGAGGAAATATACTACTTTGCCCATTAAGCAACAACAACGAACGCGACGTACCTACCCTTTTCTACTCGCTCTTCTGTAATCAGCGCCGGGCTGAAAACCAGATGCACTCACGTTGCACTCTGGACGCGAGCATAATCGGACTAAGGTTTTGATAATTATTAATAATTTGATGATTTTATACTTGACAACCTTTATAATCTTTTTAATGAGAATTTAAGAGAAGAGAAATTTCGGGAAAATCTAGAATTATTCAGTTTCAAGATATAAATCAGATGAATAAATGTATCGTTGAATGCATGCAGTTGAAATTCGTATTGAAATATGGATTTACTGTTTTATTCTGACAGGTTTAAATAATTGTGTTTAAATAATCGTATAAATGTTAAATTAGATTTATTAATTTAGATTTATTAATTTTGTAATAATATTTCTTTGCCAGTGATATAAATGCAGAAATATCAAAAATGTTTTTTTTTTTACTTAATAATTAAAAATTGAAAATGCAAGGTGCGAAAAAGTAACGCAGATTGCTGGAATGAGCGAGAAACCGACAAAAACTGAAACATCTGCGAGTAAAACTGAAAACGGGATTAAATGAAGTAAAAAAAAAAAAAAATTGGGACGCTAAAGACGTGGACACCATAAAAAAATTATAAAGGATACAAAATTATATGTATAAAGAATAGCGCGGGAGGTACGCAAATGACGTTCGCGCAAAATTTGTAGAGAAATTCCGCGCAAAAGAGAGGAACATCATTACCGGCGAGTGGCATAACTCGACAATGTCATCGTGTCATACCGTACGTGTACGTACATGTGTGTATACGTACAGTGATTCGGAATGCCGAGCTCCGTACTTATGTGCGGTGAAACCAAGCCGGCGCAGATGTCTCTCGCTCCCGCGGCGAAGGGCGCGAGGGAGAAGCTTCGCGGTATTATTGGAACAGCCTTGCGTTCCCTCGCGCACGCCAAGTATGCTTTCGCAGACGCTTGCTGCAACGCGCACGAGGGTCACGTACTTATTGTGCGTATCAAAGCGCGTCGCGCGTTTCTTGCGAGCCGTAGAAATGCCGGTGAGTCATGCGACGAACGCTTTCCGCCGTTTCGGAATCGCGCGAATGCACACACACGGGGCACAAGCTTTTCCCCGCGTTCTCTCCGTTCACGGCTCGCAGCGCGCCGGCTGCCGGGCATGGATCTGCCACAGGGAATGGATGGTGTCGTTAGGGACGCGATATTGGAGCCTCGCCGGGTAGGCACACGTACGGTCACGTGGAAGGTAACATATTTAGTCGTGAATAAAGATGTTTGCAGCATACCGTATCCCACGGCACCGGAGATTGCGCTCCGTATCTAGGCACAGAGAGAAGCTTTATGCGCTCTGTGTGTAAACCCCATTGGAAAATATTTTTCCGCTTATTACGAGAAAGTACGATAATTTATGGTATATATAAATTGCACGTGCAGCAATTTTACATCGTAAATTATCGCGATATTAAAGTCTCCGCGTACGTACGTACGATTACTTGGAAAGAGTAACGTATCTGGTCGTGAGAGTAAAGATGTTTGTAGTATATTGTACTGCAGCAAGTTGAGAATTTTCCCAATAAGCCCTTTTGAAATGGAACCGGTATAAATATGAGGAGAAAATATTCACTTAAATATTGAATAGAAAGTAGATTTAAAATAAAAGTCAATCTTTGCGAAACCGTAAAATATAGCGCGCTGAAATTAGCCGAGATAGTCGATTGCCAGTAACGTCAATACGGTTGTTTAATTGAGGCGGCTCGGTGCGTTCTTACGGATCACGGGCGTTCCGTAAGCACAGTTCCGGTGGCGTTTAGCAACGGAACGCTAATACAGTCGGCTCTTGTCCTCCTTTTATTTTTTTTTCCTCTTCGCACCGCGTGAACGAACGGTGGCATTGTCGTTTTCGACGTTCTCTTATGCTTCGTCGATACAGCAAGCGGAGTGGAGTGAACGTCGTTAAGTCGACACGGTGGTAAGAGCGTGGGCGCGAAAGCATCGGTTGGGGCAACCGAGCGACGGCTTGTAATTGTACGTGTTTTCTGCCGTGTGCTGTACCGTTAATGTAAGTGGACGACGACGTCGTACGATCGAACGATGCGCTCTAGAGGGTGTCCCGGAAATCGCGCGTCGGGTTCTCCGCTGAATTCAAAATTCATCTTCTAACAAATTTTGTGAGTCTATAATTTTTATTGAGTGTAAAATTTTTTGTCACAAATAAATGTTTCATCGCAAGATAATATTTAAAAAAATAACTAATGTTAATTACAGTTAAGTAAAAAAATAATTATTAATGAATAATATTGCATATAATTATATAAAAAAATTTGTTTATATTATTATTTTTTTATTTTTATCCGTTCTCAAGATAAATTCAGTGCTGTAATTACTATATATATTTCATTAAGTTTTTACCTGCGATTTGAGTTTGATACGACTTTGCGACACCTTGTATATGGCTTAGCCACGTAGTACCGTAATTTACGAAACGATTGACTCCATCGAAAAACTCGGCGATTGAATTATTATTATTACTTACAAAATCTATCATGCTTTAAACGCGCAGCTTCGCGTCCGTTATATCTCGCGGGTACATCAAATGCAAATTTGTATTGATTCAGGGAGTCGAAGGGAGAGGAAAACCTATGTAATAACCGTAATAATGATAATAATGAGCGTAATGGTAGCGAGAGGTTGATTGTTCTGTCTTCACGTGTGTATTTTGTGCCCATTGCGCAACTAACTTGAATCCACACGATCTCGACGTCACCTCGAAGTGGAGAAAGATCGATTATCTCTAATCACGGTCGATCGGCCATTTATTATGCCGAATTAAATTATATCGCTTAATCTTCTCGCTTATTACCGCTGCTTTGCATCGGGGCCGTGTGTATCGCTCTATCTTTCAATTATCGTTCCAACGCAATTCGTCCACCGTCGTTAACACGCTCCGCACGTATTTATCACGCTTCGCAAATTGTTGTATGAGATCTCGGGGGATCTGTCGCGTACCGTAACGAACCGTCCGCCCATTCGTATGTGTCTACCTATTATTAGCGGAATTCTCAGGGAAGGGCATAAATCTCACCTCCCACCTGTTCCCCACGGCTTCTTCACGATCTTTCACCAGCGATCGGGAGTCGAAGTTTATCGCGGGTATGCCCGCGCTGAAGTATACCAGCAAGCTGCGCCAGTGAAGGAGGCGCTTTGATCACGGTCGTTAGCGAAGTTGGCTCTCGTATGGTAGCGCGGTGAACTACATCGAAGAGGGATGTAGTCGGAACCGATAGTCGATCTAGGAAATGTATCGCTCGCGATAGGTAGCCGGCTGATAAGCGGCCTTACCGTCTTCGTTTCTCTCTCTTTCTCGCTCTGCGCCCCTCCCTCTGCTCTTTTTTTTTCCTATCGTTTTCTCTCTTTGTCTCGCCGCACCTCACTCACGCTCTCGGATCGCGAGATAACTCGTACGTGTTGCGTATGCATAATGTCCCTAATTACTTTACATTGTTGCTGTTGCGCGTAATAAATGCGCGGCGACTTGCGCGCGAGCGAGTGTACCCGGTGTGTCTTCCGCGCGAGATTTACTGCTCCGAGATTACGAGAGTCCGAGAGACCTTCCTCTACCTCCTTCTCTTTCTCTATTTCTCGATCTCTCTGCTAGACGGGCGTTCCTCGGCTCCTTTTTTACTTCTTTCGGTTATCAGCTATATCAGTTCTACACGGAGCTCAACCGCGCCTCGTTTCTACCGTTTTCTTTTCCCCCCGACAGTTTTTTTTCTTCTTCGCCACTTTCTCAGAGAACCGGAGGGCCGGAAATAAATCCTCGTTTGATTGTTACATATCATGCGTTATGGATTGCGATCCCACATGGATTCACACTTTATTTGTACTGCGCGACTTTCAATTATTTGCGACATTGTTACATTATATTGGCAAAATCTATCTTGATCCGAGACGTTGGACTGTCATGTCACCTTTTCTCTGTTTTATTATTTTTATTTTTAATAAACACCGCATTCTTTTAACAAACACTGTTTTATCATTTTTTACATTTTTATATTAAATACATTTTTTATATTATAAACATGTTAAATATACTGAAAATACTGAGAATGTTAAAGAAGAAAATGTTACATGATCTTAAACGGTTTTTTAAACGTTACATATTTCAGGATTGAAAGAAGCATTTTTAAAATTTAGATTTTCTTATCGCAAACCATGATAGTGTATTTAATTTTTTCCAAGATAATCGATAAACAAGAATTTTTTAACAACTCGAGTATAACTATTATTTTTCTTTAAACAATTTCCTTTATTTACGTTTTACATGTAAATTATTAATCTTGCAACAAGAACAGATAGTATGCGAATGCACTTTTATATATTGCCACGTGCGGTGGCACTCGGGGGGCCGCGGGGCTCGCTTATTCGACGCGCGTGTTATTTAAAACGCAATCCACGTTTTATTCACGTCGACATATTCGCATTTCCTGCGAGACACATTTGCACGCGCGCGAAAATAACTTTACGGCACGTCCCGGCCGCGCTGTAATCGCGTTCGTAATTATCGCCGCGCTTCTCGATCCCGTTCCATATTCCCAGAAGATTCGTCTGTGTCATCGCACAGGCCGCGCGAAAATAGATATGCCGTATAAAAAGCGATTAAACGAGCAAGAACACGTGCGCGAGCGACGAACATGTAGAATTCATTTTAGCTCGCATGGAAACCGTCAGTAATTTTGAACTGTATTGCGGATTACATGTTTTCGACTTGTAAAAAATAGATAAAAGTGAATATGACGTGTGTAAAATTCGCATTTTTGATTTTTTAAATAATAAATGAGTCTCGAATCTGTGTCTTGTCATGTTTTATTTTCAAATAAAGGTCCATCAGATAATTGATATTTTAAATTTAGTTTTGATATTGAATGAATCCAATTCCAAATTCATTCAAATCTGCATACAAGAGTTCTTTTTCAATATTGTTGGAGCAACATGAATGAAGACTGAAATTTACTCTTTTTTTATATTTCTTATGCAGTATATTTTTATTAACAAGAGTGTAATACGCTGTACATAGCTGTACGAACAGATGAACGCAAATTTATCGGATACAATTGGAAACGGAGTCAAGCAATGTTCGATAAATTAAAAGAGAATATTCGCAGCGGTTCCACGTATAAAGCTCACGTCCGCGATGACGGAATTTTTCGCAATTACAACGATTTTAAGCTCCCCTTTGGCGCGCACGTTCCGTATCAGCAGAGTCGCGCGCTTTTCCCCTTTAATCACGCTAATCACCGCACGCGCGCGATTCGCGCAAAAGAGAACTACGCGGATTACGTTAATGAACAGATTAAAATCGCGATGTTGCCAATCCCAATGCATCCGTTTCTCTGTTGAGCATCGCGTTTGATCCCCTCTGCGTGTTTCTTGCGCAACCTGTGTAGATCGCGGTCTCTCTCTCTCTCTGTCCACGTTATTCTGACGGTCAAAAATATTAGAAATAATATTTTTCGTGCGTTTGACAAATATATGTGAGAGAAGAAGATATAATAATGGCAGATACAACAGTCGGTGCGCCTTTCATGTAATGCGGATACTTTGCAGTCTACGTGAGAGAGACGCCGTGTAAACATCACGTAGCAAAACGCGGCGAAACCGCCAGGCGATTTTACAGTCTACGATAGCTCGGTTGTGAAACCCGCGTCGCGTAGCGTTGAAAGCGAACTGATGTCGTCGTCCGACATGCACTTATCTTACTTGCGACGTTTAGCGGTGGACGGACAGCGTAAGGAGAGGGTGGAAAGGCAGAATTAAACGTGCCGGTCACGTAGAGCCATCACGGACCGTAGGTCGGAAGTTTAAAGAACCTTTAAACGTTCCGCGAAACGATTTGCCCGACCTTGCCAATAACAACCTCCACCTACTTAAAGTCGCTGTTCGTTCAATGGCATCTCAACGTCGTTCCGCGGATTGGTCGGTTTGTCGGGGAAGGCCGATTTGCATCGGACTCGGGGCAAAACGTAGGACGCAAAAAGGCTGGTCTGTTAAAGTTAGCGACTTCAGGATAGTGTAGCGTGCATTCGTTCGTCTCTGCATTAATTCGAGGAACTTTGTCGCGCTGTTCTTTTTACGGTATATCCGGAAATTGCGCTGCTGCAAATCTACAACTTACAGCGTTAATTCAAACTATTGGGTTATTGTATATGTAACGTAATTGTTGTATAAAAAATAAGTATCAAGTAATTTTTGCGAGCTAGCAGGAACTGTGCTTTTAACGGAAATGTTTCGCGCGCACGACGTTCGATAAAATGAAAGGTTCCTCCGGTTGAACGGAAAAGGAACGAGGGATCTTTAAAAAGAGCTATTAACTTACCGCGTTGCACTTAGGTATTAGCTGGCTCTAAGTCCGGAGATAATCGATTTGATAACTCCTCTCTGACATCTCCATGTTGATATAAAGAGGGATTTAATGACGCCAAAGAGTCTGACGTGTTTTAAATCGACTCATCCATCCAGCAGCGCTCGATCCCTTTTCCTTCGCGGCGCGCGCTATTATTAAAGCCTGTTGGTCTATTTCGAATAGTTCCGCGGCGTGCTGTGCTGCAAAGCGAGCGGGCAAAGCAGGCGCATTGTTGGCTTTATTGTAGGTATTCCGCTCGCTTCGAAACGCTCACTCGAGCCTCAGCAGGCACCAAGTTGTTGGAGAGACGGCACAAGATCAGTCGAGATCTAGCATGCCAACGAAACCCTTTCTTCTCTTTTCTCTCTCTCTCTCTCTCTCTCTCTCTCTCAATCTGTTAGATCAGTTAATACTCGCTCGATGTAGGGTAATTTGCCCAATAGGTTACGTTAAACATGAAGACAAGGTTAAATCGCTGAGACGGATGCTACAGCTCTCTAATGGTTATTCTCCCTCTTAGATACATAATGCGTATTATAAAAGCGTGAATAATACGTATATTACTGATTATAAGTTTCCAGGGGAGTATAGATCATAATGGAAATCTTATTAAATGCCATATCTTCTTCCACAATTGTTTTATTTTTAGTCGATTTTAATCAAGTATCTCAGAAACCAAGCCATCCATTAAGAATGTTTTGAATTACAAGTTAACTTTAGAAATTGAACCAAGATTATCATTTATTTCCATGTCTGAAATTTAATTCGCAAGACTATCTGTCTGTTTTCGATCGTAATTCGGAGAGATCTTCCGCTAAGGAAATGTCGACTTTAAATTGATCGAAGAATACATTTTCGTCTTCCATTTCTCTTCCTCATATTTCTGTGTGACCCATTTTGTGACGCATGATCGGGAAGTGGAATCTTGTTCGCGGCGAGGATGATATCTCTGTTAAGGACGTGGGGTTGTGACAGGGACGAGGACATAGACGTGCCTCGTGTCCTGGACCGCGTCCAAGCCACGAGGAATTCGGGAGTTCGCTTTCTGCGCGCGCAATGCCGTCTGCGGAGTCACCATTATGCAAAGCATTCCATTCCGCGAGAGCCGCAGAATCCTCGAACTCGACACCTAGCCACTCGCGCACCCGACTCTTGCGGTGCATCATGTCGACGACGGGAGCGATATCGCGAATGCTGTCGAGTAGTTTTTTATTTATATTTTATCAATATTTCCGCCTTTTCGAGACGCGTCGTTTTCTCTCATTCTACAAAAATTAAGAAAACTAATTTTTAACTGACTTCAATTATCGTATTCAAATTCCAGTTAATTTTTATCTTCTGAGAGGTTGATTGCACATACGATTTGGATTTATTTAATTAAATTTATTTGAACAGACACAATTAAGGATACATCGGATAAAGTAAATACTCTCTTAGAAATGCTCTCTCGTAGTTGTATCGCGAAAGGAGCGAAATGGATTATCCGTTGCAGTTATCTGTTATCGATTATTTCAGTCATCCGTGACATTTGCATTTTCGATGTATATGTATATGTATAATAACACAATTCCTGGAATAACTGGATATCACACCCGAAAGACTCGTCGCAAATCGAATTGCTTGGTTTCCCCTAGGAATTAGCCACACGTTGATATTTGCGAATTGCAAGTATTTCAACACTGTCGATGCAGCTCGTCCTCCGCGGTGAGATCGTAAAAATTTAACGCATTTAATGTAAGGGGGCGTAACACGGCGCTGAAATAAATATCATAGCGCACTTGCACACGATGACCGTTCGACCATGTGTGCACCCGTCTCTGGGTGCACCATAGGTCAGTGCACCGGTTGGAAATGCACACGCGAGAGAGAAAGAACGAGTATTGCATATTTTTGTGCCCGGTGACGATGCCGCCGTCGCCGCCGCCGTCACTGACCCCAACATTTTCCTGCGACACGAACATGAATACTACATAATGTCACTAATAATCCATCTACGCGCTCTCGTAAATCTGTATACGCTGGAATAATAATAAATGCTCGCCGGAATAACAAATGCCAATTATTCGAAATTAAGCGCGATATTACGAATAGTTGCATGTTAGATTTTTTTCCACGTGATCATGATCGTTTTAAATCGGCAAAAGAGATATTGTTAAAAATCAGATAATGTTTGACGAAAATTATAAAGAATTATTTTTAGACTTATATAAATACGAATAAATACGATTAATTTCTAATTGAGTATATAAAAGAAGATATTATTTTATTAAAAGATATGTCAAAATATTTTTCGAGAAAGCAGAGATGTGAAAAGCTTTCAGTGGAAAAATATTATCTAAATGTAAAGACGCTTGTTGAAATACTAATATCGATTCTACGGCTATTACCGAAATAGATTTTTCGTCGTCGTTTGATATCAATTTCGAGATGGCGGTGGCGTGGAATGAAGATATTTATTGTCAAAGATGTGGTATGCTTCCCGCGCCAAAAGATCCGCGTTCGATCGAGGATTTTCTGCTACGTCAGATAGTGCGCGCGATAGCCTTTTTGTATTTCCCTACACCGATTTTCACGGTGAGAGACCGACGTTCGTCCGACGTTGCTTTTTCCTCCCCCGCGCTCTCGCGTATGGACGATAGATACTAGTCATTATTATTTCCCATTTATCTCCTAATCGAAATATATATCACGAGCTTTGCAGAAATAGCCAGGGAAGAAAACCTGCTACTCGCGAACGTGCTTCAGCGCGTATAAATCATTCGCCTCTTCGTAGCGCGCCGCATTTCGCGGCGTCGTCCATTTCGGAAGCGACGCAGATCAGATTTCGAGAATCCCGCTGAAACAGGTATTCCGCGACGTAATATTTGCGGCCACGTTTTACTTGAATTAATTACATCTCAGAGATGCGCTGTATCGTGCTTTCCTTCGATGAAACATTAAACATTCTCCAAGCTTCATTATCCTTCGATTTTCGAAAGAATTATTCAAATTAGAGCAATTATCCCGCAAGTATATACAGATTGTTTTCGACCGTCCGAAACCCGTTTGGCGAATCGCAATAGTGGAAAAGACAAATATATCCTTTGTGAATACCTATTGGCTATGGAACGCTTTTCGCAGGGAATAGTTTCGCCCTTTCGGGATATTGGATATCGCGGCTCCTGACTCTCGCATGCTCGAAAATGCGGCAGGAATAATCGCATAATCGGATAGTGCAGGTTACTCTCCATGCATCCTCTTCGGTATCCTCTCGTTTGGTTTTCATGCCGGTCTCGGAAGTTCGCATGCGATCCGGCAATTACGAAACTAGTTTAACTTCGTCCTGTGGAATTGTTAAGTAATCTCTTATCTGCGCGCTTGTCGCGGATTATTCTCTGATTGCCTCTCGTTCGTTTTTTTTTTCTATTTGTCAAAAGTTTTCTCGCGGATGAAAAAGAGCATTTTTATTTATTAGATATATATCGCGATTGAAAATCTCCGCCTCTCTTTTTTAGGAAACATTACAGGTACATGATTGATTAATTTATAATACACGTTTAACTTGAAATAAATATGAGGTTTTATGCTTCTTTATTTCTTTCGCTAAATTACGCAAAACTGACATCTAACGTGAGAGAAAAATTAAAATAGAAAAATATTTGACTATTTTTCAACTGTTTTTCAATCTAAATTAAACATGCGTTGAGTAAGTTAACACACTTTAAATTAATTAAAGCATTGTAATTTAACAATTTATTCTTGTTTTTTTTTATTTCAACATATAATAAGAGCGTACAATAGGAAACCAAAATGAGGAAAGATCATTTTTGTGAAAATTTCTACATTATTATTCGCGACCGCTGTGTTGCGAGAGACATCGACGTCGTCGTCAAAGTTTCGCGTCATGGGAATTTCACGGCGTAATTGTAATTAGGGACAGTTAATGTTACATGTGGCAGGGGGACAGCCGGCGGGGTTATTCGGAGATTATGGAACGGTGGTATATCCCAGTGAATCCGGTCCGAAAGGACCTCTCGCTTGCCGGCAGCGAAGAGAGTCTTACGAAGAGCGTCCTCGCGGCTCGGAAGTTGGTGAGTTACCAACTACTCGCCGCCTCAATCGACCGGATAATCTGCTAGCCTGTCTCGTTCCCTGGGGGCAGCAGCCTCTGCCGTAACTACGCTTGCGAGATAACGAGAAAGAAAGAGAGAGTGAGTAGAGGGAAAAGATGACGGGGAGGAATATAGTTGCCGGTGAAACACGGACGACATCGCGCTAAGTCCTGTCGACGAACTATTTAAGAGTTGGTTACTCGAGATTTTGTGAAAAAATCCTGCGAGAGGTCTGAAATTGGCAACGTAAAATGCGAATTTAAAAAAAATTATTTATACGGCATTTGATTATCCACAATTTGTTTACATCTGTCCATAAATAATTTGTCCATCTTACAAGAAAGTTTCATCAGCACTCTTAGGCCCGGTTTTTCATTCTGTGGTTAAGTCTTAACTTTAGGTTAAAGTGAAAATTCCACCAATAGGAAGACGCAATTTTCACTTTAACCTAAGGTTAAGACTAAACTACAGGTTAACCGCAGAATGAAAAACTGAACCTTAGTGCATTTTTTTTTAATGGATCTGGATACATTTATGGATGTTAATGTTGAAACTTTTTTTTGTTTCGTATTTTGAGTGCCAGCTTCACAGATTTTCCTGCGAGGCATTCTTGCGCATCCACAAGACTTCAGTATTATCATTGATGCGGCGAGACAAAACGAAACACGGCGATGATTCTCCGTTACGGATCCGTCACTATCGAAACTATCTTTAGTTACTGTTCATTATGAACGTATCGTTCAAGGGAGGTACTTTTCTTTGACCAAGCGCACACTCGACTAAGCTATAGTGTATCAGCGATAGTGGCGAGTGGCATAGTGGTTATTGTTCGGGCTTGGAGCGAGGCTATTAAGCGACTGGAGGAGGATTATGAGAACCCGCCTCTCCTTTGATCCCTTGAGCATGACCAAGAAGAGCCTCCTTCGCACGGAGACCGAAGAGTTAGTAACGGAAGGACTCGTCGATTACACGTCACGGGCCACGGATTTCATCCTCCTCTTTCTCCTCTTATAATTCGCGGTTGCCATTATTCCGCCTTCAATCCCCGTCTTCGGGATAATGGCGAGACGTCGATTCTTATGACGGGCGCACTCGGATGACATCGGAAGAGATTGCGTGTAACGCTGACTGCACATTGGCACAGCATGCATACGAATTGTATCGGATTTGAATTCGCTGCAACGTTACATTGTAGCGTACGAATGAGAAAACCTCTTGCTTTTCAAAATTAATTCTTATTAAGTGTTTCAATTGTCGGAATATTATAGAAGGTATCACAGCTTTCGAAATTACAGTGTATCTCATTAAGATATCATGTGGAAAACAGATACAGCGGAAGCATTTTATGATCACTGTCGGATCAAACGTTCGTAACGTGCTTAAGATCTTCCTCTCTCGATCGAGAAGACGACGCCGACGTTGTCATGCAACGTCATCGTGCGTGACGGCGTCTGTACAGTTCGAACTTCGATCTCCGATCTTATGACCTTGCGGAAATAGACACAGACGGCACCTTTGTCTTCCTCTTCCCCGGTTCTTATCGTCGAAGAAGCCGCCGCGGGAGAAGCGCGGACGCGTACGTCGAAGGCGCACAACGCGCGCGAGATGTATATTATACCCCCGTTGAATCCCGAAGGAAGCCTCATTGTCTGCCGCGAGGTCCTCGTCTTCACCGGAATCTTGAATATTTATGATGTTCGCTTAGACGAACGCGAAGTTCCATGGGCGAACGCCGAGGTTCCAGCGAGTTTCGGGCTCGTCTTCAAAGGCAGAGCCGAGAGAAATTCTGTGCTGCCTGGGATCTTGGATACGGCGGGCCTTAGACGACGATTTATCACGGTCTAGGGAACCTTTCGCGTACGATCCTATGATCTTTGTTGATACAAGATACCAGCGCACAAGAGAATCCAGCGAATGTGGGTCTTAAAATACGAAGGGAATATATCCTTCATTTCGGGAAGAATTCGGAACATGCGCCTCGATGTTTGAAGATGGAACCCACAATCTTGTTTAGGAATATTCGAAGTAATCAGTCTAGAACAAAAATAAACAACATATTTATATATGTGTGTAAATAAAGACAAAATATTTTTTCTCCCTCTTTTGATAAATTCTTTCCTATTTTGACATTAATTACCCGTCTGATTGCAAACGTTTTTGAAACACAAATATTGTTGAATTTTTAATTTTTTCAATATTTTAAGAGCTCTTAATTTTATTATACGCCATAGAACTTTTATAACTGTTATAGACTTTAAATTACCGGAATATGGCTAATTAATTTTAATGGAGGAAACTTGTTGTTTACTTCTCAAAGAAATATTATCCAATTCGCTAAATATATGCCTATTACCAAACACCCTTTCTTATCACACTTCTTATTACTTTCTTTCTTTTGGCACTAAAGTCATGAAAACACGTAAACAAACTCATCGTGAAAACGAGCGGAAGCTCATAGTAAATGGTTAAAATTTAGCGCTAATGCCGTTCCCGGGAGAGTGCGCGAGAAAGCGAAGAGTCTACGGCGAAGTTTAGGCGGCATTAGCTTTTAAGCCACTTCCGGCAGTAACGTAACGTAACGCGGGCGGCGGTTTGCGCGGGCATTTATATTTAAAGTTCCGCCACACAGCAGTTTGCATTAATTACGCCTGCGAATAAACGCCCATCGAGAGGACGGCCATGCCGTTCTATTCCAAGGCCCAGCCAAGTAAATTCATTAATTCGCTTCTTTTATGCGTTCCTCACCCGTTGTTTGGGAATAACAATGTTACGAGCTCGCTTTGTTTCGTCGCTTGGACGGCCAGCGATCTATCAGCTTTATTACAGGACGGAAAATAAACCGGTCGGGCGCGCCGCGCGGCGCTTTTATCTCGCGATACGACACGTGTCTTATTTTGCACGATTTAACCAATTTTTCGTCCTTCTTTCCGCGAATACGAAGCGAAAAATAATGTTTCTACTTCCAAGGTGTGTCGCTAATCGATATCATTAAAAATATAAATATCATTTAAATACGATTATCGTATGTGTGTGAATGTCTATTTTACTAATATATATTTTCTTCTATTTTTTGCAGGTAAGAGTAAGTTTGTTTATCAACAACCAATATTTTTATTACTCCTGATTGCCGCTTGGTAAGTGAGACTTTGAAGTTGAATTCATTTGCAGAAAATTCTCATATCAGATTTTGTGTCTCACGTGCGACGGGGAAATCGCTTTTCGTGATTTCCGTAATAATTCTGCACGCGACGGCGTTCTTCCGTAAAAAGGTTGATCGCTGAAATGAATCGTAACTCGCGCTCGTCGATACGTGCCCGGAAATGGCCCATAATGAAGCGCATCGTCTACCGATGTTTATTTTAAGCGATACCGATTTATCAGGCTAATGACTAGGAAGCGTCGCTCCGCTCCCTCCTACCGGAAACACGCGATTATATTCCCGGATCGCTTATCTCAATACGATTACAATGCACTCAATACGACTACAATCTTTCATATTTAATTGCGTTTAATTGATATAATTAAGTAAAAAAGTCAACTAATATTATATTACTTCAGTTTTACAGTATTTGCAGTATTTGCAAAAATGCAATGATTATTTTTTAACTTTACGTCATTCTGTCTAAAAATGAACAAAAGGTAAATGGAATATTTATAAAATTGAAATACGCATTGAAATACATGTATTAATCTTCATCCAATTTTAAATTCGACTTACCGCTGAACAAATATTTATAGCGAAAATTTAATTAATCATTGTTTTAGCAACCATCATAGTTGTCGATAATTTTTTATTTTTAAAATTAATATTGCTGTCATCTTTTTACCATTTTTAATATTTAGATATTTATAAACAAAGGACAATTTAAATAAAATTTCATTGAAATATTGCGAATTTGATATTGGGAATTGATTTTTCGAATTCATATTTTTTTACGGTTCAATTGCATATGATATTATAAAAAGCTTATTGTTTGAAAGATTATTTATATTAATAATTGGAAAATCTTTAATGCATTTGCAGTGTGTTTAATTCATATGATATTGCTAGATTTCAATTAAATTTAATTTGCACAAGCTTATTTTTCATTGAATGTATATTGATAATTGTTGATGTAATTTGCAACAAATATTTCGGATTAAAGATATCAAGTAGAGTATAAAGTGAGAAGCTAATATGCTTAAAACGTTTTTCTCTTAATGCGCACCAAATATATTTCTAATTAAAGATCGGCTCATAAAGATGTCCCTAATTGTAGCCAATCGAAAACATGCGAATCAAAAATGCGTATATCGTCAATACGCGTGGTTTTCGATTGCGCGTTTTTATTTTATTTATTCGCGCGTACAAATATTCACGCGCTGTTAAATTACGTGGACTTATAGAAGCGTCATCATCCCCATATCTGCATGAGAATGACCGCGATTCGTTACATATTCATATCGTATCAACCTCCCCGGTTTAAGCAAATAGCGTGCCGGCAAAAACATATCGGGCGATAGTTACGATTATAGACGAAAAACGCTATTGATAAATACACTCCTGCGAAAAATCGCGGCCGCGTAAATATTGAATCCGCTTCGTGCAGCGAACACTTTGCGTCGTCGCTCTTTTAAAAACGTCGGCGTATTTTCACGCTCGCCGGATGAGTGTTAATTTCTGCGGTTTTTCGCTTCCGTTCGTCATCCTGTTTTCGTTATATTGAACTAAAAAAATTGATTTTTTCAAATTATAAAGTTTATAAACAATATCGATCATAAATAACCATACATTATTTCAAATCGATATTTTCTCTAAAATTATGAATATTATTACGAAAGAATAAGGAGTCTTACAACTCCTATTTTTTAAAAACGTGAATATATCGTTATTTATTGCACTGCTTATAATACAATAAGACTTGGAGGAACATTTATTCGATACTAAAACACGAACGAAATATATTACACCGATAAACCTGATAAGTAAGATTGGAGATGGTATATTTGAATTTTGCGTCACTAATCTAAACACTAATCAGAAAATTAAATCAGCGGGTAATCCCGTTTCCAGGTTCGCCGCACACCGTGAATTATTAATTATGATGAAATTTCGATTCGCTAATTCGCTATTGTTACGCTAAGTATGCGAACGCACCCGGTCACGCTGGCTAACGCGCGGTTATCATACATCACTCTTTGCCCGTAACCCGCGAAACTATCGCGATATAATTTTACAGTACTCTTATTCTAATAGTTCGATCCATTATGTTTGGTTTACATTTCAATGGTGATTCATGCGACCGCGGGCGATAAACTGCGAACTGCAGTATTTATCTGCCCGATATCGGTGCATATGTTAAATCAGCATAATTACGCGCGCCTGTTTGCACAAATGTCTCCTGTATATACGCATTATGTTGGAAATATTATCAAAATATCGAGGATGGGCATGTTATGTTTATTACGATTTCACAGTTGATGGTTGGTGTTACGAAACATAACATTTAGCTATTATAATTTAGCTATGGCCGAATTTCACTGAAAGCTATTATCACACCGCTAAGTTGATTGATGCCACCAATGATCAAACATATCGCGTATTCTGAACACAATCCCAAATAACAATTTAACATTGATGGAAATTACGCCATTTAATAAACGTCGAAGTGCCTGTAATATGATGACATTCCCTACATATTTTTTTTTTATACATCGGCAAATTTATTTTTCGTCAAAGCCTTTGATCTACAATCACTACGAGAGAATTCACTGCGAAAATCGATAGAGAATTTTGCTTTGTTTAAAGTCAAAACATGTAATGCATGTAGCACCATTGTATATAGTACGATAATAATTATATTCAGTAACATGTGGGGGATTACACATGCATAATTAATAGTTTATTGTTCCGTTGAAGTATAATAAATTTTCGTCGAGAAACGAGAACGTGACGGCGTCTTTTTTATACTTAGACATTTATTTTTCGTCAAAGCCGTTTGATCTACACTCACATTTTACTGTAAAAATAAACGAACTGCAGAAATCGATAGAGTTTCGCGACGACGTTCGAGTCGAAATCTATCAGGCGTTACATGACATCAGCCAGCCGTCCGAAACTTTTGTAATCAAATTCTTTTTTTTTTCGGGGGACGTTTAATCAATGCGCAGTCGGGAAAAGTTCACAGAGAGAAAGGGAAAGAAGGGAAGCGTGCTTATTAATTAAATTATTCTTCCAGAACAGCGTTACGAGCTGATTCGAGCGTAAATGTCTATCTTTCCATCGAAACTTGCTCTAAAAATAGCGTTACTCCGCGATTTACACAGTGAAGAACCATCTGGCGGGTCCATCATAAATTCGGACGCGTGATTTATGTCATGCTGTGTATTTCGGCGTATGTTATATGAGTACGGCAAATTCGTCGTCGCCGTGATTATTTATGGCAATGGACGAATTTAGTTTGATTATGGATTAGATAAACCACTACGTTTTTTAATGTCATTTTATTAAGAAAAATATGTTCATTATTTAAACAATGATTTATTTATTTTCAAATAAATGTAAATATCGAAGGCCTGTTTTCATTAATAATTTTTTAAATTTATTTCAGTATATATTATAGATAGCTTTTATAGATTATAATGACATTATAATGGTTGATTTAAATAAATAAAACATAAAATAAATAAAGCACATAGAGCAATAAATATAATCTAAATTTTAATATTAGACAGAATATCTGTGAATATGTTATTAATTCACCGCGATTATCCAAATATTTTATATCATTCGCATAAATTTGATGTAACTTTATAATGTTTTATTTTTTGGTTGATTAATAGTTTGGATATGAACTAACGAATTCTCAAATTCTGTTCCACCTATATACGTACAATTATTATATAATTAAATTGAGTTAAA
>VBVQ01002634.1:0-23722 GCA_011636635.1 Tetramorium simillimum
TAAATATTAAATATCTCCATTATTTTAAAAATATAATAAAGTATCTACAAAGAGAAATATTTTTTTACTAAAAAAATGATTTTTTTCTAAAAACTGTGCATTATATGGAAATCCATATAATGCGCAGTTTTTAGAGAAAAAATCAAGGATACACGGATACATGGATAGCCAGCAACTTTATAATGTATAAGAAAACATCCAGTTATATATTACCCACAGTACACCAACAGAAACGATAGTTTCCACTATTGTGGCGAATATACGGATTCTAAAAACAAAATAAATGTGATTATTTATATCATACATAATATATATATCATATCACATCGACAGCAATACGTGATTTACGATAAATATTTTACTGTATAATTATTTAATTATTATTTAAAATGTGTAATAATAGAGATAATAAATATAAACTCTCTTGAGATAATAAATAAAAATTTTAATAAAAATTTTGAAATTTCTAACATATTTATCTAAAATGTGATTGTCAAAATTATAACTATATTTAAATCATGTAGCTGTTCTTTTACATAACATTCGTTTATTTAATTAGTTTCCGAAAAAGAATTGAACATTTAATTTCTTTTGCTATTATGTCTATTATCTAATAAGGGCAGACTTTTTAAATATCACGCACATATAAGTATGCGCAAACTTGTTCATAACTACTAACAATACCTTTTAAGGTGTGCTTTGGCTGCATCCAATCGATTTATATCTTCGTGAAGAAGATATTGTTTAGCGCCAATGAAACAAATCCTGTATACCGTAAGATAAAATATTTATTGATTAATTAATTGTCTTTATTGTAAACATTATTTAGAATAAAAAATATAATACCCTTACTTGCAATATTGTCTAATATCCGAGTAGGAATAATCAAAAGAAAACATATCCCGCTCATCAGGTGGTATTGTGGACAATAAAGATAACATATTTGTATTGCTGTATTTCCATTCATGGAATGAAAAATAACTCACAGCACGATTTACCACGTATATTTTTCTTTGCAGTCGTACTAGCCTAATTTGCAAGTTAATCATTAAAATGAAAATTTAATTGTAATGATATAGAATCGACCATATATTACAAAATCTGTAGATGCAGAATCCGCAAGTGCGATAAAATTGATTTTGAAAAATGATGTACGTTTACATATAAATAAAGTTTACGTATAAAGGTTGTTATATATGTAAGTCTTTCTTAAACATGTAGAGGAGGTATGTACATAGATAAAGTGACAAGATATATGCAATATAATATTTCAGATTAATTTTTATCATATTTTTTCATTATAAATGAAAAATATTATTTCAATATGCGGAATATGTAAATCTCGCTGATGAATCAATATGCAGAAATAGGTCCAATTTGTTGAACTAATTAAATATTTAATTAATAACTTACATAGGTCGACGTCCAAAAAGATATAAAATCAGATCTATTAATATAGCTGGCAAAATATGCAATAGTATCGTTAATATATAGTACTGAATAAAGTTATCGGTCAATATTGTATTAGGATTCCATACAATTCCTTCCAAGGGTATTTCTTTTAAGATATTGAATCCCATTTTTATACTGTCTCCATATGATGCATATTTCTGATTCGTACAGTTTAAAACAAAAGGTGTAGAATCTGTTGTAAAGCTAATAATAAACAAATTATTATTTAAATAACGTAAAAAGTAGATTTGTTTAAATAACGTAATAATAGGTTTGCAATTTAACATAATTTTACACAATTTTACACAAAATCTTGTATAATCTACATTAAGTGCAAAAATAAAATAATATGTTGATGGTCATACGTGGTTAATCCTAACTTCCACGATACAACTATTACAGTTTTGATGACAATATCTACTGGAACTGCATCTTCATTAACGGATTTATTTAAACAGGCTACTCGTAGTATTCCTTTTCCGCCACCAATAAAAAGTCCTATTGGACCATAAATGTTATCTATCCATCCTGGTATTGGTTCTTTTAGCGAAGGCAACACTAAAATATAAAATATATTTGTTAAGCTATTCTTATTACTTCATTATTTTATTTTAGTAATATTATCAAATCTCTGTCTTATACATTATCACTCGAAATGAGGAAAGAGAAGAGAAAAGATGTAGAACTATATAACCATATGTTTAATTTTCGTTTACTTTAATTTTTCATAAGAAACATCAAGCATGTTAATTCATTTAATAGTAATAAATTTTGTAAAAGACATATTTGTGTAACAAGTTATATTATACAAATACAAACTTTCTTAAATTAAAATCTATTTTTAAAGTACATTAAAATTATACATATCTCTCTATCATCTTCATTAAAAGTTATATTTTATCAGTATAATTATTACATTTTAAAAGAATGTAAAACAAAATTCAAAAAAATATAAATATATTCCTCATACTCCATAACAATACATTAAAAGAAATATTTATTTTTTAAATTAAAAAAGCTACATACCAATGGAAGGTCTTACAATTGCACAAGGCAAAGAGGAAGAATAATGCTGAATTACACTTTCCGCTAGATTTTTCGAAAAAGTATACGTGTTCGGAGCGTAATCTATACATCTATACATAATTTCAAATGTATTTAAAATTAAAAATTTTTAAATCATTAAAAGTACTATGCGAATAAAAGAATAATTTAAAAAATAAATAAATAATTATAATAATATAATATAGTAATATAATAATTCTAAAAAAATATATCTAATTACATATACAATTTAAAATCGCAATTTGGAACTTACTTAGCTGTAAAAATGTTTAAAGTATGCTCGTCTAACGATTCGGCCATATCGATCATTTTCTGCCAATCAGCTATAGGTGGATACGGTTTTTCTTCTATGAATGAAATATTCACGTGTGCAAATGCCGTACCGACGTACACTAAGGCCTTTAATAAATAAGAGGAATTTCTTTAAATTTTCTGCAGTATTTATTAAAGTTTGTATAACAATATATAATTAATATACTTATACTATAGATATTGGTACGTATGTACATTATAATATTTTAATCATGTCCACATTCTCTCAAATTTTTCTGTTTAAATTTTTATTAAATTTAAAAAATAATAAAAGTAATCAATATAATAAATATTTGAAAGAAAATTTGTGTGATTGAGATATGTGATATTGAGGACCAGTTTTTCCAACATCTTGGTAACCTAACTAATGATTAAATCATGCGTCTAAACTTGTCTAATTTGAAGGTAAAGCAAAGACAGATGTATGATTTAACTATTAGCTAGCTTACCAAAAAGTTGGAAAAACCGGCCCTAAGTAAAACATTAAATAAAATATATTATTTAGCACAGTGAGAATCATTTATGTAAACACCAATGCATCTTCATACTTTCTGACTTACTACTAAATTCTTCATGTTTTGAGCTAAAATACAGATGTCCCGTGTTGCTCTAACATTGGAAAATATGATACTTTTTAAACTACTATTAAATGTCACAGTAGCCGCTGCATGGATTACTATAGTCACTCTTTCAGTTAATATTTGTCTATCTGCAACCGACAAACCTAATCCCTTTTCACTAACGTCGCCAGAAATCGGGATTAATTTCTTGAAATTAGGTCGTTCTTCGCGCAATTTTTCAAATAACTGAAAATATTATAATTTACAAAGACGTTTCCATTGTAGTAACAATTCTGAATATATTTTTAATATTACAATATAAATTAAAGTAAATTTACAATATAAATATGAAATAGTCAATGGCATTTGCAATAACATTTTACTTAAAATGCATTTCAATGTTTTATTATATATTATTTATAAATTCTTATTATTATTAAAAATAGCTTTCTTTAGTAATAACATTTGCAATTACAAGAAATTATTTTCATTAAACTTTGAAATATGATAATATTTAAAAAATCTTAAAAATATAGAAATGCGTTGTTACAAAAAGTTTCTTTCCTACATCTAACTTACCGGTAAATTTAATATTTTTTCTAGTCTTTGATTGATGCTTAATCCCTTTTTCGGACGCATCAACAGAAATATTTCACGAACATCTGAGCAAGATCGTAATACTTTCTCGATAAATACTTTACCCAGAAATCCTGTCGAACCTGTCAAAAGTACACTTTGTCCAGCGTAAAATGCAGGAATCGAGTTGACTGGATCAATCGTCATGTTGTTTTTTTACTATTTTATTTATTTTATCACTATTATAACAAAATTGGCGTAAATAATAATAATAATAATAACAATAATCTAGCAACTCAACACAAAACAAAGATAGAAATACATGAAATCGTTATCGCTTTTCTTATGTTACGGTAAGTAGAGGATAAATGTGTATAATTTCTTAACCTTGCGACTGTTGCTTATATATTGACAGATTGAATTATAATTATTTTATAATGACCTGTTTGTCTGTTACGAGTGGCAGGAGTGGGAGCAGCGGACGTGAGTCGAGAAATTTGATCGAAAGTGGCAAATAAATCGCAGCATTTTTATATAACGATCTTAAAATTAATTGTGTGTGTGTGTGTGTGTGTGTATGTGTGTGTGTGGATGAATAAATTAATTATTAAAATTGAAAGAATTAGCAGTGTCCGAATAAATAATATGACGAAAGAACTGTGTACAAGCTAATATGCTATGAATAATCAATAACTCAATTACTTCCTTTTCTCTCTCTTTTCTCCGTTTAGCATTCACGCAACGACGATCGATTAACTTTAGTCATTTTCTTTTGTCCAATTTATTTTATAATGTCGACCTCGTTAATTTCTTCAGTCTTCATTAACGGCTGTTATCTTCCCTTTCCTTCCCTCTTTCTATTAGAACGAAATCGATTGATGGAATTATTTTCCTCCTCTTTTTTCGCCGTAGTACGTATGAATGACAGACTTACAAACAGTCTTGACAAAACGCAAAGTCCGGAGATCGCGTGGCATTCTCACACGCCGTAAAACGGAGCTGTCGAGTTCGCAGCACACTTCCTCCTGCCGGTTTCCACGTCAGCGGATACACGTCGGATAATCGTCGCGTATCGCGCGCGCGGTTATATGAAAAGTCGCGTGGTTATTTATACAGCGCAGTGAAACTTCAAACACTGTCGAAGTTACGCCATAGGCAGTCGGCTGTCCCGTGGACGGAGGGAATCGGTTACGCGCGTCACCCTTTTGTAATTGATGCCGGCTTCGTCTATTTTTATCGGCGTCGTGCCATTTTCTCACGCGAGGTGTCATCCGCACGATCAAATCTCAACCGATCTCGGGCTCTTTCCCGATCGCCGCTAAATCACGCGTTTCGCTTTCTTTACTCTGCTCTTTTTATTGAACGCAACCTCCATCCTGATTAATTAATTTCCGAGACTATTTCTGTTTCTTACGAGGTATCAAGTTCCTTCTTTCCTCGTTTCAGTCGCCACAGTTCTTTCTCTCTCACTCGGCTTACTCGAATCGACTTGGGCTAAAAAAAGCTGAAACGTGGAATATTCCGTGCGATATGTGGGACATTATAATAATAAAGCATCGACAGAACTCGGTATCGTCTCGTTCGATCTCGAGCCGCGAGATATAAAACAGGGAAGGGTCTATTAATGGCACTTGGTTCGATGACGATAAGATAATTTCGACGGCGTCCATTAGTCACCAGGTTGCGGATGATTCCTCTCCGTATAGCCGCCGGCGCGCGCAGGCTTCTTTCCCCATGTCACGGTGAATAATGTCTGTCAACGTCAGAAAACCCGCGTAAATCCATCCTCCGCCGTCGCACACGCGGAGATCGGGGGCACAATCCAAGTCGAATTATTCTTGAAGCGTGTAAGTGCGCTTCCCCGCGAGAACGCCGGTCTCCGTCGAGGCAAGCAGAAATCGATCGGCGATCATAACTTATGCAATGCGCGTCCGTGATCTTCTATCAGTTGCTTGTCCCGCAGAGTAGGTCGTCGATATTAATACCCCAACAAATCGTTTCTGCGGGAACACTACGCTAATTGCGGTCGATACGAATTCGTGAATGTAAATAACTAACGAGGGTCGCGTAATCATCCGATCGATATTCCGGCTTGAATCGGTCGTCAGCGCAGGTGAATACTTCGATTCCATTCCTTTTTCTCTCTCTTTCTCTCTTTCTTATAAAAAAAGGATACGCGATTATGACGTCAAATTTATTTGAAATTCAATTTTATTTTAATTTTATTATTAAATTCTGTGATAAATTCATAATTTTATTTAAGCATTAATAAAATATTCCGAGGACTCCTGACTGCAGGTTTCTTTTGAAATCAAAATAGCCAGAGGCATTATTCTGTTTCCGGAAGTATCATTGTATCACGAAGAAGCCGCTGAATCGACTTTTCCGATCGTCACTATCTCTCTCTCGCGGGCCTCTTGTGTTTGCGATCAATTATCGTGTGCTTTCACTGATCGATCTTCGCGAATCGACTTCTTCGCCGGAGAAAGTCATGCTAAAGTCTTAGAATTGGTAAATAGTCTCCTGGCGCGCGCCAAGGCTTCTCCCAATGTGGACAAACGCAGCGAATGCAAAAAAAAAAATTATTCATTATATTAGATTGTTTACCTGCAATCCGAAAAAGTTAAAAGATAAATATATTAAAAATATATTTTATTATATTAGTTTGTTTTCACATACGTTATATTCACAACGTAATTTTAATAATTTGTAAAATATAATATAGATATAATAAAATATGTATTAAAATCCTCCACGTTATTGTGTATTGATATAAATTTTATATTAATATGAAAAATGTATTAAAATCCTAAAATAAAAAATTTAAGGAACATAACACGCACATAGAAATTAGTCTTAAATTAGTTATCGCAATAATCTCGATATCAAGAGAGCTTAGCTGCAAATAGCGTCGACGAAGGGAACCCGAGGACGCCTCTCTCAGGTGACATCGAGTCAGGTTTCCAGGCGTAATACCATAGCGAATCCGCGTGATCCTTCCAGCTTATATGAGATTCGGGAGACATAAATGAAATCTCGCGAAACTCGTATCCGCCGGCGGCACTTCATCGCGAGGTCGCGCGCAACAATGCAAACTTTAGCGTCCAATCTGCTCTGTGCATGTCGATGAAACTATCTTTCCCCCCCGTGTTGTCGCGTGGGAGCCTTTTAAGGTTTGACACGTAGGTGCGAATATCGTACGCAATCACTCGAAAGCTGTTAACGGATTTTATAGCTGCATGCTAGGCCTTGACTAGCCCCTATCTCGTGATTAACCGTACGTATGTATGTAATTACGCACGCTATAATTATAATCTAATAAACCGATAGAATAAATATGCATGAAAATGTATTAGTAAAGATTTCAAATAAATAAATTATCAGTTCCATTACGTTTGTTTTAGCGTACTGAAGAAACATGTTATCTAAAATTACTGAAATACGAAAAAATAATAGGTAACAAGTAAAAAGAGGCTTTGAGAATATAACACGCTTGATAGTGCATAAGTTAACATTATATCGAGCTTTAATAACTAATTGGATACATAATTATGCGGTAGACGTTTCGATTTTGCTTTGAGCCATCAGCGATGCAGAAACAATTAAAATTAAAAAAATAATTTTTAATAAGTTTTAACTTAACCATGATTATGTAATAATTGAAGACCTAATACAATTTTCTTATTTTTCAAGGATATTTATAATTATATTATTATCGTAAATATAATTCAATAACTGTATTTATGCAACATGTAATATTATTATATTTTTTTATCCAGATATAATTACATACTATATAAATAAAAAAAGCGTAGTAATCATATTATTATTCACTAATAAATAGCCTATCATCTTTCAAATACACATCAATCGTTTCTATTTATAGAACTGTTAGAGTCCGCTGCATCATTCATGTCTACGTAAAAAGCGATAGTGTGATCCCAAGAGGCAGGTCGATTCCCAATCCCCCTTTTAGCTGATCCTCGGTGCGATCCGTCTCTTTTAGCCGCGCTTCCTGATGCCGGTGCCTTTGGCAGCCCTACGCGAACGCGCTCTTGTATCTACAGCAAAGGAAAGTAACTAACGTTTGCTTCCCCCCCCTCCCCCTCGTGTGCAGCTGATGCCTGAGTGAAAGCACAGGCCCGTTCATTTGCTACGTTTTATAGTTGCCTGCACGTTACAGCCTTGGACGTTTTCACGCGCGACACGTTGTGTGCGGCCGGGTCGCATTTTTCTCCGACGGCATAGATATCCGGTGGACACGCGCGAATTGGATATGCAGATGTTCCGCGAAATTTCAGATTATTTACTACCACGCGGAAGTAAGCTTCTCGTGCGAATATTATTACAAATAAATCGTCACAACTTCGCGCGCGAAACGATAGTTTCTAAAATTCTCTCCTTTACGCGAGAAACAACACGGCTCTTGCCGTACAATTTTAAAATCTTTCCACGAGAAAAATTGATTCAGATTCGTAGAAAAGAAACTCGTTGTTACAATTATAAAATATAAAATTCTATAAACGCCACTTAATAAAAAAATATTCCAATGACGGTATTAAAAAAATGTATGTGCATAAAAGAAAAAGTATTGTTTGATAATGAATTCGATTGTCTCTTCGAGCATAGTCAATTTGCCAGTCACCCTGTAGCTTGCTTTGCTCGGCGGAATTCAATCGTCCGCGAATCAGCTGTGCGAGAAGCTCACGTGCGAGTTCATGGGGAACGTGACAGCAAGGTGCACCAGTTCAAGGAGATACCGCGACGACGTTCGAGGGAAATTTCCTTTCTCCCGCGTTCTCGCGTGTATACGGAAACGGAGCTGCATATCAACGCCGATTCTCCGCGATGCCCGTAAAAATAGTAACGGCGGTGCGCCGAGCGTAACCGCGGGTCGACCTTTTGCATGCGCGGCTATTTTCATCATGACACTTAATGAGTATTTTATCGCGCGTGTATGTATGTATGTACTCTCCGAACTATCACATTTTAATCACAATCGCGAATCCTGGGCGCTTTATTTTTGATGAAAGAGTACTATTCAATTATGCAAAAAAGTCGCTGTACATATTTTTTATACAGTATAAATGCCAAGATTGACGTCACTGTAATATTTTGTGAGACACATTGCACATATATGCGTATAAAATATGTAACATAAAAAAAATTAATATTTATATTTATTCTATGTTAATAAATGTTTGCATTTGTATGTCATTACTACGGATAATTAAAATTAAGCAAACAAGCTCGTTACAATCCTGAATTTAGAACATTGCTTTTAAATTTTCATTTTAATTTTAATATGATATTATATTACCAATCTCTCTCTCTCTTTCTTTCCCTGCATTAAACAATTAAAATTTTTGAATGTTTATTAACTTGCATAATTAACATATTCACCGTCAAATGTATTTTATGTCACTTTTTGTTCACGCCAATTGAATTATTTTATACTGAAAGGAACAATAAAACATTTATTTTATAGTAATCAATTTCTAGTATTGAATTGTATATACGAAAATGCAATACATGACGTATTTGTTTGATTGTCGTTTCATGACGGTCACCGACAAGATGCAGACGGAAAGTTCCGCGTTTCTCAATGTATTAACAATACAAAATTATTGATAATCCTATACAATATCTTCCTTTGAGAATGAAGCGAAGACTCGAAGGAGTCTTCAATTTATCGTGAAGGCTAAAAATCGATCGTTACAAAAATTCTTCTAATAATAACTTAACAATTTCATTTAATTTTAACGTACAGCTATCACATTTTCCTCGACCTTTGTCACGGAATCATCAATCTGCGTACGACTTTCGGTAAGCGGCGAGGAGCCGCGTGCCGACAATCTCACCGCGTGCGATTACGGAACCCGCGTGAATGCGCGACGGACGTGGTAACCGTGAAATCTCAAGCGGACGACCGTAATTATGACTTTCCTCTCGACGCGGGAATATCGCAATGTCACTGGCGACAATCTCCGCTTGCGTATCCACGTGCGTGGCCGTGCGTCGTGCGCGCGACATGCGCAACGGAAGCGTGTATGTCTTTGATACGACGCTTACGGCGTTTACCTTACGTCAAACGAGAAATGTCGGGGCTGATATTTTTTCAATATCCATACTTGGTATCGAAACTAATTGTGGGAGTTGATGAATATCGTTAAGTGCCGATAAATTAAGTAGCAATTTTGATTTTTAAGATTCGTATCTTTAAAGTGCCGATGGAAATAAAATTTGCATCGTTATTTAAATTAACAATATGGTATTGCCAAGAATTTCCGGGATTAATATTACTTCTTCTTAAGTGGATTTTTATTGGATATTAATATCTTTGTGGTAAAAATGAGGTATATGCAATTTTCATTTTATGCGGTTTTCTTACGCGATTCCTTTTATACGGTTTTTTTTTCAAATAACGCGATTTTTTCACAGGAAGAAATTTAAATGATACGTTTTGGTCTTGCATTTTCGTTAATGACAAAATATGGAGATACCTAAGAAAAGACAGACTTATGTAATTATATAAAATCATATATAATTGGCCAATATATAATTAAATCCAAAAAGATCTGATGTCATATGTAGTTTTACATTTTTATGTATAATAATCGTATAAAATTACTATGTTATTAAATTTTTTCATATCTAATTATATTTCCATCTGATCATATTTTCTCGGGTAGACAAAATCGATATTACTAATACTAATATATTAAGCTTAATAATATATTTCATTTTAATTCTTTGATGCTTTTAGAAAGCTACAATTAATTTCCTGCAGAATATAGAAAGATAACGTTGTACCGAGAATTCAATTATTCCAAAAATAGACAGTACGACAACGTATATATAGATAGTTACTGAATAGATAGAACTGATTATAACAGAGCTTGCATGTATGCTAGTCCACACCAACGCGAGGTATGCCGAAGCACTCCCAAGTGCTTGTTCAACGGGCGTTTATTTCGCTCGTGATCGATGTCCGGATCGATATCGCCACGTGTGTTACAAATGGACATTTAATTACGAATCCGCCGTCCGCCGATGACACCGTCCTAGGTCATTTTGCTTGGAGGCAACCCTCCATATAGATCAACCACGTCGCGCGTGAGCCACGGAGCGAGATGAGAGAGGAAGGTCGACGTACATCGAGTTATTTCGAGCCGCTTCGCTCATCCACCTGAATAAATCATGGCATTCGCGCACTGAGGGTCCCAACAACGGCTATTATGTTGAGGGGGGGAGGGGAGCCGACCTTTCGAATTAATTGCCCGCGATGGGGTCTTCTCGACTCGCGATGTCGCGATATTGCGAAATGACGGCTCGAAGATCGACGAGAGATTTGTCTTCGAATATTTGACGAGACGCGAAACAATTCTATGGCATATAAAGATTAAACCGCGAAGTTCGCCTCGAGCAGCGATGTGAAATATTTAAATATGAATATTCTTTCCTAAGTAAATAGAGGAAAATTTCAATCCACCTGTAGGTGTATTTATATTTAATCTAATAAATTAATAATTATTAAATTATATATTAACTGTATTGTCATATGTATTGTCAATATTAATATATTAAAATGTTAATTAAATTAATTTATTTATTATTGCCTTTTTTATTTTGATATCTATAATTGTAGATGAAGCCTCCTCCATTCCTCGATTATTAGCTTCAGCCTTGAACTATTGGATTCTTGCATGCTCGGACAAATAAAGTATGTACGAGGTCTACAAAGTAAAAGGCGGCCTTGATAAATTTCGAATATAAAGATCGGGTGTCAAGTTTTTACAGATTATGCGCTCGATGCACTCAATGCTCAAAAGGATCCTCCTACCATCTCTCGCTGTAAATAAACGATCAGGCGACGCTTAAAAAATTACACGTTACAACACTTCGTCAGTATTTAAAAGGCTTGAATGGCTGATGATAACCGAAGGTCTCCGATGAATAATCGCCATTTGTCACTTGCTTTATTCGCGTCTACTACAAGATTATGCGTACAAAATTATGATTTATCGCATCGATATTCCCATAGTTTCTCTCTTCCTGTAAAAAAAAAATTCGAATATTGAAATCGGACTTTTTTTTATTGACTCGCTTCAATTTTTTTTTTACTAACTCGCGGTATTGGAGTGTAACACATCTCGTTCTGTATGATGCACGGAAAACGCTTGAAGTTTCACGAACCATGACGATGTTGTTTAATATTTTTATAATTCTGTCAAGATAATTGAATGGTAATTACAGCGATTCGAATCGCGGAAGGTGCTTCTCTCCGCTAAATACTGCTTTCTTTGCTACACGCACACACATACATATTTCCTCGGGAGTAAAAACATTACGCCATTGCGGGAAATACTTCATCGCGTCTAATTACGCGTTACATTATTATTACACGCGTATTAATTATTGCACGCACATTACTCGCCGAAGGAATTCTCCGCTGAAGGATTCATTATGCAAAACGGATGCGAAGCGGATCCGCGCGCGTTCAATTCTGTCGCAATCTTCCGACGTACGAGTGATTTTTGCGCCGCTACTCTCCGCCGCGCGGCGTGAAAAAGAAGGGACTTTGTCACTGGATTGAGATCCGTACCCGAAGACGAGGGAGATGAATGCGCGCCGTATTCACAGTTGTTGATGAAACTGATGATTCTGCGCAATTTTAGCCCCGAGGGGGATTGTTTCCTAGCCGCGAGGATCGTGTCACGACGCTCGATTCTTTCCACTTTTCCCGATTCGGGTCAAGCGGAATCGGCCGCCAATCGATATGTACCATCTGGCTGAGGCGATGATGATGACGACGGTACATATATATGGGGACTATGAATGAGCGGCACTATAAATCATAAAGTACGTAAATAAGAATGACGACCACGTACCCGCGTATACCCACCGGCGATGAAAATGCAATGAACTTCCAATGAAAGAGTCAATTAAATTCGCGGATTAGCCTGCATCTCTATTCTACGAATTGGGAGCACCGCGCGAGCATTCACGGTGGAAGCTATTGCGGTGTCCGCAGCGGTGAAATATCTCTCTCTGTGTCCCTCTGTATCTCTCTCCCTCTATGTGTCGTTCTGAATCTCCGCTGTGCTTTTGTCAATGTGTCATAATAATGTTTGCTTATGAAATTTATGTTATGAATAAAGTAGAAGCATGAAAGAAACTACACCCAAAAAATGTATTTTACATTCATAATGATTTTTCCCATAACTGCATATTCTAAGCTTACTGTTTTATTGCAAACATTTCTGTTTTGCTGCAAACATATTCCTCTTTCAACAAAGTGAGATATTTTGTTTTTACTGTCTTTCTCTTGATTTCAGAGGAATCTTTTTGAGGTCAACATACGAGTAAAATCCTCTGAGATTTAGAGGATTCTACGTGTACCAAAATTATATTTTTTGGGGTGTGTTACAATTTAGCTCAAAAAGAAAGAAAATCTGCATCGCAGATTAATCGCGCCGGTCGTTAGGAATTTCTTTCTCCCGCGGCTGTGATTAAGGGCATTCTGATAACGGAAAAAAATTCAAGCGGGCACGGAGGCCGGGCAGAGGAAAGGTATTCCCGCGTGCGTGTTGCTTTACATCACCCTGCTCATTACGTATCGCATTCACGTCGCGCCGGCTGGCTGATTTCGATAGCATCGAGTCCCGAGCCGGAAAATAGCGACGCGCATAAATAGATTAATCGAGCGCGCGGTCTGCGGCCGCTTCTCTCTCTCTCTCCCCTCGCGTCTTGGAGTGTCATAACCGATTCGCGCCGATCGCGCGGCGCGATTACGAAATTGCCCGGCCGATCGCCCGCCACCCGCGAGTGACGATCCGGGACGTGGAGCGAGAAAATCGCTCCGGCTCCGCGCGAGCGCGTCGCCGCCGTTCGCCGACGTAATAATGATGATCCCTTTAATCAATTAGCTCGACGGCGAAACCGTGAGGCAACGCCGACGACGGGGCCGCGCACGAAGACGACGCGCTGCGCCGCGCCGCAGAAAATGCCGCGGTTCGTTCCCCGACCACGGATATTAATTATCTGGGGCACGGAGATGCGCTCGCGTACAATGCGCGCGATCGGGGGGACCGCGGCCGCTGGCGACGGCAGCGTGACTTTCGCTTTTCCTGTGCTGTATATACTCATCTGTCTACCGTTGCTGCTGCTGCTGCTGCTGCTGCTGCTGCTGCGGCTGCGGGGCGCTCGCCATGCCTAAACGCTGGAAAAACTACGCAGTGCGGCTTTCTTCTCGGCGAGAATGAGAGTCGCACTTGTAAAACGCTTGTGCTAACAAGACTCGGCGACTGCGCCTCTCCGATCATCGCCGAAAGATGCACTTGCGTCACGGGACTCGCCGCGTTCTTGCGCGTGGATTTTTCTTTCGGCGAACAATGGGAAATCGCGCGATCTTTACGTAGCTCCCTTTTTTTCCCTCGGCGAATTAATCTCGGCGTTGATCGAAATTAATTAATCTCGACGTTAATCGAGATTAATCAGATTCAGGTCGCCCTGGTTGAACTGGATTCTTTGAGCTGCGACCTGGTCTCGGAACGAAGACCCGTGTGTGTATCTAATAATTACGTAACAGCGAGATATCTCCTCGGGCCGAGGACGCCGAATTTTGCGAGACAGCTGAGAGACATCGGCATTTGACGAAGGGAACGGGCCGGATTAATCGAACGTCAGCCTCGTGCCGATTCTCTAATTTACGAACGCCATAATTGCGGCGTGGGTAAACGCGAAAAAAAATCCATTCGTGGAACCTCATTGAATAGCAGTTCTGTAATCTCGGCGCGGCCATAGAAACCACTCGCCAAGCCGCCGAGCCCGAACGCAAATTGCAGACCGCATCCGATAAGAGCGCGTCTCTGTGCGCGATCGCCGATCGTGAGATACGATCCTCGGGATGCAATTGATCGCGACTGGCTACAATTAACCAGATTTGTCACTCGCGACAATTAACATCTTGTATTAATGAAAGATTGACAAATATCGATTCACAGAAAAATATAGTTACTTTTGGACTCTACCACAATTTTATAATATTATGGTATATTATGATTAATATAATGATGCATAGTTAAGTTAATCATATTTCTTGTTAGAAATATTATAAAATTGTAGTTGAGACTAAAAGTAACTATATTTTCTCTCAGTGTATATTGCACATATATTATGTGTGTTGAATTTAAAATAAATAACATTTTTTTCGAATTTAAAAGAAAAAGGGAAATGTGTCATCTTTCGTATCGTTGGTTCTTTTAGGAAAACAAGGAGAAGATTTAAAAAATTCTATGGTTTACCTTAAGAGGCTTTTACCTGCGAAGATGTTCGTTTCTACCGTTTATGTTTAGTTTTCACTTATCGTTATGACGGACGAATTGTTATTTCGGTGACGTCAGGTATCTTCAATTACGTAACAAGTGTCGTGAGAAAGGAAAATGTGGAGAATCAACGGTGCAGGCATAAAGATAAATTAGTAAATTTTTCCTGCCATAAATCAAGCTAATAACAACGCGAGACTTTCGCGAAAGGATCAGTCTGTGTGTTGTAAAATTAAATAAATTTCTAAACGTTAAATTCCGCTCGCGTGCGCGACCGCACCGCGGGGAATACAAGATATGTTTAGTCACTGCCGAATTGGTACCGGTAGTCCAAATGTCAGAGCGATCGTAAAGCGTCCGGAAGCCGAAAAAAAAGGAAGCGAAAAAGTGCATTTCCCCGTTATTGCATACTTTATTGCCGATGCAGTATTCACTAAATCAATTAAATAGCAAGAAAATTTTTTCTTGCTCTTAAAATACATGATATTCTAGAGTAATATTGATACTGCTTAAATTGCACCAATGCTTGATACGTTGGGCTATATTATAGTTTGAGCAGCTCCATCGCTTTTCTAATACTATCTCTAATACTATCTCCGCGCAATGTACTATCGCTCGTCTGACTTTAACATTTAGTATCTCGATTATTATTGCGAATACTATAAACGTATAGGACTTTTTTGTTCATCTCAATTCGTTCTACCGTCACATAAGCGGTGTCAAGGCTCTGGCACTCTATGTATACATACCTATATATATATTTTTCAATTAATGAAAAAAATTTTTGCTTTTCATATGCTTACGGTGTTGCTTGAAATTGATTAATATCGATTCGCCACTTGATATGAAGACCTCAAGCTTGATATTACGTGTATGTAAATATTAATCCATCTAATTATAAATACATGTATTTCTTATAGATCGGATTTTCGGAACACATATCATTCGCGAAATAGAAATAAAAATGTCATTGTCAAGAGAGATTTATACAAACTGTCTTTTGTAATCTGACAAAATATCAAAATGTCAAATTGTCCAGTACATAGCGAAAAAAAGAAACTGACAGAGAAAGAGAGAAAGAGAGAAAGAAAGAGAGAGAGAGAGAGAAAGAGAAAAAGAAATATGCGTGTGAAAAGGGTGCTTCCATGCAGTTATTGGCAATTAATGATCCATCGTCCGACACGCTATAACACGACGGCTCGCGCACTTTTTTGCAGCGTCCGTGTCGCAATGATCAATCAATCCGGCAAAACGAGACACTCGAAACCGGGCCGGAGCAATCTGATCCGATCCGTATTACCGCAACGTTGTCATAGCCGCATAGCTGCGCGCATCTCGAACCGCGCTCGCGTTATTGCTACACGGGCGATAATAAATCGTCGATTTAGCAAGCAGCGGCGTTCTCTTTCAGCAATCGGTGAGAGCGTCGTCGTAGGTGTCGGGGGACCGTTCCGTGAAGTTCGCGCGCGCACGCACGCACGGCGGATGGAGAACGGTGGATTCCTCTCCGCGCGATTTGTCGTACGCTACGCGCTAATTGGACCAGGCGATTACCGATGATCCGTCGCCAGTGAAGCGCCAGTCATTGGTAGCGATTGTAACCCGTTTAAGTAACAACTCTTATGAGAATCAACCGATTGCCAGCCGGAATTAAGCGTGATATGCCGATCCGCGAACGAGACTCTGGAAAATTTGCGAAACTCTCAGAGGTCGAGAGAGAGAGAGAGAGAGATATATATATATATATATATATATATATATATATACAGAGACCAATCTTTCAAACCATCTAATTGATCTCTTTGTAAATATATGTAGTTAATAGAAACGAATGCGTTAATATATTAAATATATTTGGCTCACCAAAAAAAAAAATTTAATATACGTGCATTAAGAGAAAAATATAGTTACTTTTGGACTCAATCATAATTTTATAATATTTCTAACATGAAATATGATTAATTTAACTACATGCATCATTATGTTAACCATAATTATCGTAAGAAATATTATACAATTGTGATTGAGGCCAAAAGTAACTATATTTTTTCTTGTCAGTGCAAATAAAAAAATGTTTCAATCTCCCGATTTATTATTAATCGCCGCCTTCTAATCATCAATCTCGCTGACGGCGCTCGCGTGAATCTTTTTTTCGTCAACGCGCAAGCGCTACACGTTCCAATAGGATTCTCTTTTCATCATCTTGTTCCGTGTGTGCTATTAAGTTATTATACTTCGGCGGCGTGTGTCGCAACATCGCGCGCCTCCGGCTAGAAATGAGCAACGAAACGGAACTCAAATTACGAACTCCCGCTATTACAAATTATTGATTATACTATACGTTGCGCCATTCGCGTTTAGGGGCAACGAGCGGGCAACCCGCTGCGAGCCGTAAAATCGCGACGCATCACGTCCGCGGGTGGAAAAACCACGGGTGGGGGAAACCACGGCGTAAGATAATCGCGTGCGAACAAGCCGAGAATAATGCGCCGCGCTGAGATACAGCCGGCTATGAAAAGCGCATCTTGTGCGCGTAACGGGGCACGGGATAGTTTCAAGCGTAAAAAAAGAACACCGGACTCCTTCATCGCCACGGTTACCTTTCATACTTTCCTCGGTGAACTTTCGTTTCTTCTTCGCGTTCAATCGATCATTCCTTTATAGTTAATGGCCCTCCTCGTGGGCTAAATACGAGGGCTACTTGAATAACACTCTGCACGCGAAGATTTTTTTCCCTTTTCAGTATTATAAATTGAGATAACATTTATATGCATTTTTTTACGGATCAAAATGCACCGAGTGCTCAAGCACTGAGAGACGCGCTCGTCAGGTACTTTACACTTTGAGCTTCACCTTCCTCGTCTTTTTAGGATTGGCTGAGATCGCACGTCGCCACGAGGCGATCTTTACGTACATCATCGGCGATACCGTCATTTTCACGCCTTCGCATATGGACAGATCGTGTCCTCGGCCTAGAAATCATGGCCATCCCCGTATATCTCGAGCTATAGTGAGACGTATTCCGGATATCCCAGATCGACATTCGTAGACGATGTCTCAGAATTCGCTTCATGTAGTAAAATTTGTCGTGCTATCTCGAGTTCATTTTTCTTCAATAAAATTTTCAATTGTGCAGTATATGTGTATAAAGTATCTCTTAGTTGAGATCTAATAGAAGACGTCGTTGTTTCTGTTATGGGGATTACATTATTAATTCCAAAAGTCCAAAATTAAATTAAATTGTTTTATAATGCCAGTTTAGAATGACAGATATGTTGACAACGGCACGATCTGTTTGTATCCGCCGTCGATTTAGTTATCCTAGTTCCTAGTCGACAAGCCGCTTCGCGGGTGAAGCTCAGCGTGTGACGAATAACAAGCGAGCAATTTTCGATCGCACGTTCCCTGCTTACTGATGGTCCTCATTGGGCTTACTTTTCAGAGAAAGGACTTAGAAGAATGACGTGACGATTTTCGAAACTTCACTTAAGGTCGCTTGCGAAACAAACAGAGCTCATCCTGCATTCATTGTGCACTTGTTTTCATAAATGCCAACGTGTAAACATTTCATTAGCCTACCTGCTATGTGAATTTTTCACGTATGTGCGAAGTACAATTTTTTGAACACTGAAGAAAAATTCTGGTCAAAAACGGACGAATCAGAAAATCTTGTAGGATTGATCAAATGTTCTGGTTATTATAATAGAACTCAATACTTTACAACTTTCTGATTCGTCCGTTTTTAACCAGAATTTTTTTCAATGAAGTAACTTCAAAAAAGCGTCGGGAATCTTTTATCTTTTTATCCTTATCCAGATATCATTTTGAACCAGCGTGAAATTTTCTTCAAAGTTTACATTTCTTAAAAAAAGTTAAAAAGTTTAAAAATTTTCTTACACGGTTATCGCATCTTTCTACGTCTCGTTAAACTCGAAGATTACTCGGTTTTCTCAATTTTACGCCATCCTCGCTTCAAACGAACTGACTGAACGCGCAACGGAATATTTTATATCCTATCCGTCCGAATCCCCGTCGGATCGTTTGCACGAGAGCTCTCGGGCGCAATGCTACGTTACTCTCGCTGATCGCTCTCCTCGAACGGAGCCAGATGACACCAAGGCCAGGCGGCGCAAGATTTCTCGTAGCGCGAAGCGTCAAGTTCTCGCCGCGCAGGAGAGAGCGAGGGAACATCCGCGACGAAAAAAGGGCCCCCCTCATTAACAGCCTGACCAGGGTCAATCGCGAGCAGGACATCCCGTTGCCTGAAAAATCCTTCGGAAAGACAGGTCCTTCGTTCCCCACCCCGAGCGATTCCTCAGGGGGGTCCCCCCCTCAAGACAGTCGCGTCTCCTCATGTCCCCCCCTCCTCTCGTCGGCATCTGCCTCCCACGTTCCCCGGGAGTCTCACCTGGCCGGTAGCATCCTCCTGCACTCCCGACGAGGACTTTCTCCGAAAGACGGCCAACTATATAAGCGAGATGCACGCTGTTTGAAGCACGTTAGACGAAATCGCACGGGTGCGTCGAGCAGGCCACGTCGAGCCGCCGCGCCCCGATTGCATTTGTTTCCCTTCGTAAGTTCACCCCGTTGTACAAGTGACGGTAGAGCCTCGGAGAGAGAGAGAGAGAGAGAGAGAGAGAGAAAAAAAGGGAAGGACAGCGCACTCGTTCGACGCAAATTCGTGCATGTGACTCGGCGCCGAGGAACGCCGCAGAGACCTCCACGAGACTTCGTTCGCCGGGGACCATGAGGCCCGCGAGAAGCTGGGCCCCTTGGGCAGTGACCGCGCTGGTCGCGACGGCTCTGCTGCTGAGGCCCATCCACGCTGATGGTAAGATCTGAGAAGGATCCTGTCCATCGAATGTCCCGACGTTCAATCGATCCGTTAAGTCTCCTCGAGATTGCTCTTCGCGTTTTCCAGTTTCGTAAATTATGCGACTTTTACTAGTGATGAGAAAAAAACGGCATGCAATATCGTGGTACTCAGGATAGAAGATTGCAACTGAACGTGGAGTTAATCTTGCACGAAGCTTTCGGAGCTTTCTGTTAATCTTTTATTTATAATATGGAAATGGAATAGCATTAGTAGAATTATTTTTGTATCAGAAAAGAGTGAAAAGAGAGATCTTGTAAATATCTAATTGTTGTTTCATATTGTTCAATGGCGGCAGATGGAGAAGAGAGAAAAGTATGGGATTCGACCACATTAATTTTTCGCGAGAGTAAAAGCAGCCTTAGGAAGGATCGCGTGTCGGTATTCGCGTATCAGAAAGCAAGATAAATTAATGACTTTTAGAGAAAGAATGCTTTTATAATATTAAAGTTACCCGCGTCACGTTGCTCTTCTTATTCTTCTTTCTCACGTTTCATAACAGCTTATTAAATTCATTATAGTAGAATAGTCATCGAGGTAAAGTTTCTTGTAAAGTTCCCTGACGCGCACACACACTTCCAAGTGGGGTCTTTAGTAGAAAACAATTTAGAAGAGGACGCATTGTAAGAAACGCACTATATACCGACGATAATTTCACGGTTAAAGTACGCATTACGCGAGCGCGCCACGTCGCGTAATATTTTTGTGCGGCTTAATGAATGCCGTCACGACGGATCTCTAATTTGTCAGCTTGTCGGGAAACACGTTAGAAAGTCCACCGTTTTCCCGCGACGCACTCCGATATTGTACGAATAAAAAATACAGCTCATACGGCAATTCTGGTTTTACTTTCAGCTCATTAAATAGATTAAATTTTATTTTTCGTTAAAACTTTCAACGATAAATTGAACTTAAAATTTGAAATGCAAATAAGAAAATACGGATAAAAATTATATACCTCTCGATATATATTACAGATATATATTCTCGGTCTATGTAAATCTAATAATTCCACCTTGTATAAATCAAAATAACAAAGTGTTCAATCGAGATAAAAAAAAACGTAGCTAATTGAGCGTTAAATCTTGATGATCAGATTCTCCGTATCGCTTTCAACGCTTTTCGAGCGCAAACATGTTAAGATCTTACTACGTTTCCGTTCTAGTCCCGTTTAAAACGTTTTCGCGATGTATTTCTCGTTTCTCGATGATATAAGTCTCCGATTAGGCTCTTGCGTTCTTGTTGAAACACCACTTTACGCAGTTTCATGCATCGTTTCAACGTCGGTTAATTACAGCAAAAACATGTAATAACTGGCGTCCTCGTTATCTAAATAACGAGATGGCTTTATGTTACGAATTATTGTAATTTATTCCTTAAACATTTTTTTCAGACTTATTCAATCGCTTTTAAGCATTTAAGCGTCATTTCTCTTTCTCTCTCTCTCTCTCTCTCTCTCTCTCTCTCTCTCTCTCTCTCTTGCTGCCTCGCAAGTAATGCAGGCGAATTTGTGAAATTGGGACGCACGAAAAAGTAGAAACCGTGTGCACCGGGCCTGAAATAGTCGAGCATTAGGGTGACTGGAGTTATCAGACAGCATCTTTAAGTAAATTGCGCGCATGGCGTGTTGGGATCGTTGTATAAATCAGGACATTATCAGGCGCGATCTAGCATAATCTAACTTGAAAGCGCGCGAGCGTGCAAACCGAAACTTCATCGGCGCTCTCAGCTCGCCGCGATTGTTCCGATTTCGATTTTAACACGTGTAAACGTCACGCGCGCGCACACACATACACACACAAAAACCTTTGTTTAAAGTTATTGTTTAAACGAGGCGCGTGTGTTGCAGATTATTGTGCCAACAGCTATCTAATGGGAAAATGTTAACAAATTAGTTTTCCAAAATAAAACGATGTCGAAAGCGCGGCTTTTAGCATTTACTTCGTTCTATGCCATTTTGTCTCGCCTTTTATGTGTCACTCTCCGTTCTATTTTAAAATTTTATTTCATTTTATCCCGTTTAGATAAATTCACTTTATTTTACTCCATTCAATTTTCGTACGTGTCGCAAATCGAATTTAACTGTTATTTTATCCGTCGGCAGTTACTCCAATTGCGCACTGCACGACTTCGGTTTTATGAATTATTCAACTCTCTTAAAATCGAGACGAAACCTTGGATAGGTTTCATCGCGGATTTCAAACGCTGAGTGATTAGATTAGAAGAATTAAATGTCTACTTGTTTAGTAAGTAGGACAGGAGAGAACAGCGAATCGCTGATCCGGGATTAATTGGTGTACTCGCGGTCTCAGCCGACGACCGTCGACCCGCCAATCTGGTCGTAAACGATACCAGTGATGAATCGCATCTTCCAACTGTCGCGCGATGGCGAATCGTACGATAAATCAATCAGACGCGCCGTCCGCGTTCCCCGGCGCGTCAGCCGCAATGAAAACGAGCGTGACTCAATCGCGACGCGTTAACGTGCGTTTAACATAAAAAAGGATGCCACGCACGCTATTAACGTGAAAATTGCGTTGGCGTTTCGACCGTGCGACACTAAGCGTCTTGTAATGACTGCCCTACGACGAATCCGCAGGTGATGATGATAGCGCGCGGAGGAGATGAAGTCCCGCGATAAGAAATCGTCACGGTCTGATTGCATTTCCTGCCCCGAGTTGGCTTAGAACACTATCCGACACGGACATAATGCTCCGAACTGGTCGCGAGTTTTCCTATTTCGCAAAATGTAGATACCGTGTGTTCTTAAACTTACAATGCGACTTCAGGGATTTCAGTCTGTTTCATTTCCCGTCAATTTTCTTGATTTTTGTACGATTCTGTTCGATACAAACGTTGTTAAACGTTGACAAACGATGAAATAAAATTTCTGTCGATGTCGCAAAAAATTTTATAAATTTCTATGGGAAGAGAAAACGGCGTTTTAGAATTTCTACTTTGTATTACGCGAGCTTCCAATCTTGATTACTAGGAAGATACTAGGAAGTCGCATAAATCGCCATTGTCGACTTTATTACTTATCATCTTGCCGCTAATAACGTTACCACAAACAATAAACGTTCTTCATTAGTGAGCAATTTCGTCAGAGACATCGCGATGTAATAAAAAGTCATCAGCAATGCAAGAAAGCATAAGTTACTGAGAGAGCAGTCAAGTAAATCATAGTAATTTCTAAGATAGATTAAACACTATGTTTCCTCGAATATAAAATTAATCGAAACCTAGTGAAATTGATTGCGACAGCCAAGCTATCACTTATATTTCTTTCGTACCTGAAGTACTTTCTGAAGACTGGAACTTTACATTTCAATTTAATTTCAGCGCCTATCTCGGGCAGCTATCTACCACCGTCAACCAGTTACGGCACGCCTAATCTAGGAGGCGGCGGCGGCGGCGGCGGCGGTGGCTATCCCGGTGGTGGCGGTGGAGGAATATCATCGAGCTACGGTGCGCCTTCGGGCGGTGGCGGTGGATTCGGCGGCGGCGGTGGATTCGGCGGTGGCGGCGGCAGCGGCGGTTACGGAGGTGGCCGACCT
>VBVQ01002635.1:0-23716 GCA_011636635.1 Tetramorium simillimum
CCTTCCCCTTCCCCGCCCCTCCGTCCGCTCCAGCTCCAACCCTTTATTCCGACTCCCACGACTCGCATGATCTGCCTCGAGGCGAGGCATTTGTTTATTCGATTCGGCATCGCGATCCTCGATCGATCACCTTACCAGGGGGATCGCGATGCGGGGATCGAGATTAGGATGTGAACGGAAAAAAAAAATCGTTGTCCAGGATTTATTAAATGTTGATTCATGTTAACGAAAGGAGCGATACAGAAGGTGTGCGCATGCAGAAAAATAAATAGCCAGTAAACTATTTATCCACTAGATTAGGGTCCACCCGGAGATTTAACATGTAACGTACATTTATTATTATTCAGCAGTAAATAAATAATAATAATTTTATAACGGATAAATAACGGTTATGAATTTTATTAACGGATCTAAGATGAACCCGAGCGTCGTTTGAGAGTTAGTCGACTTGTGTGAAGAAACTTATAATTAGATTTAGAAAAGTTGCGCGAGGAAGAAACACAGCGCATGAGATTCAAGAAACGCAGAACGAATAGTCGGCCATCTTGTCGGTCTCTCGATATTGTTGCAAGTTAAAGTTGAAAAATGTACTCGAAGAAATTATTGTGCAAAAGAGATCCAGCATCGACCGCACGAGGTTTCTTATTATTATTAATTTGATTTATTCAGATAACGGTCAAATTTAATTATTATTATTATTATTAAAGTAAAAAAAAAATGCCTGCGGTCCTGGTACGCAGCGAGAAATGAGACCCTCACATTCTAACGAGATTCGATCGAATTTTTGGATGTCATCCTTTTGCGTGCATCGATCTTTACTGTCTTGCCTGCCGTCTGTGTAGCTAGTCTCTGGATTATGTCTCTATCCTATTTGATGTATCATCTTGCTGAATAAACGTTTGGTTTCCTAAGTACACGTTGACTTTGCGCGGGGAGCCTTGCTGTGATTATTGTACTTGTATGTTGTGCTTGCCTGGCGACGATCATCGACGAGGATCGACGGATCGCAACGCGCCAGGCGCTTCTCGAGGAGGCTTCCCATTCCGTCCGGCTTCGACGTCGCGCGAAAACTTTGCCCCGTCGTTGATTATTCCCGGATTACATCCACACACGCATGCACACTCACACGTATCATTCGCGCCTCACACACAAGATCGTTACGGACGAGACGCGGCGAGAGGATTTATGAAAGGTGTTGCGTGTCCTCTTGAATAATGCGTCCGCAATAAAGCTGACAGTGATCGCCCGGTTAGTGAAAAGTAGATTTACGCGGCCGCATAAAAATAGAAGGATCGAGAAAGTGGAGACGCCGTATCGATAAGTTACTGATCGCGACGAGGATAAATAAAAATAGTAGATTACCGCCTGAGCCTGCGGGGTATCCCAGAAACGAAATTACGCCAGCGGTAATTTCAAGGACGTTTGATTTAATTTCTTCTTTTTTAATTTGACAATATTTCTTGTAGCAAAAATTGCAGTGATCATTGAAGTTACGTTGCAAAAAGAAGAGATCCTTCTTACACTGTTAAACTCCCCAGGTAGAACAAGAAATCACAAAGATGTCAAAGTGACATCAAAATGACTCCAAAATATCATTATTGTGTAATTTTATTGCTGCTTTAGCGTTATTTTGATGTCAATATGATGTCATTATAATTTTTGTTCTACCTGGGTTGTAGTGTCAAATTGTACCCAATTTTAGTTATTATTTTTAACTATTCCATAGGTCGTTACTGCTCCTACTGAATGTTTTATTAATTTTGACTAACATGGAAGTTAAATTAGATAAATTAACAAGGCTTACTCAATACGTCGCTAATTTTATCTCATTTTTTTAGTCAAATTAACTGAATATTTAGTAGAAGCAGTGGCAATCCATAGGAGTTTACAGTGTACGTCGAAAAATTTAGAGACAATAAGATGAAAATGTGCGCTCGATAATCCTGAGGTACATATAATTAAAATTTAATCATATTAAATTTCCGACGAAGAAAAAGGAAACGCGTGTTACCGGTTTCTGTTGCATACTTATTTGGGACACCCTGTATGCTCCTAGCGTCGCGGATGGTGCGAAACGCGAAGGATGAGGACGAACGTTGTGCTTGACGTTAGGTGCAACTGCTAGTTTATTAGCATAGTCGAGCGCACTGATGGGATTTTGTAGATGTGCCAGGCTGTTAATGTGATGCGCATCCGAATTTATTTTTGATCAAACGGCACTAAAAATATGTGCAACCCACGGTGTAAAGTTTTGCTCAGCCGATGCCGAGTTGTAAGTAGAGAAGCGCGAAATGTAACCGACGAAGCTGATCTGGGTTTCTTAAAACGGCAATTTTAACGTAATTTCTACTTTGCATTGAATAATTTTGATTTCATAAAATTAAATAGACGATATTATTTTACAAAGATAATTAAATAGATAATTATTTCATTATTCATAATTTATAACAGAACGTGTAATCCTTTCTTCAATACCTTTACATATTTTTAAAAAGTCAAGTTTCGAATAATTATAAAGCTAAATGATTCTAATGAGTATAACAATATGTAAATTTTATTTATGATTATAATTTGCTGTTGCATCTAACAATAATTTATATTTTCGTTAGGGATTTATAAATTAAATTATAACCAGTGTCGGAATCCTTAATTTTGATTATATCGAATTAAACAATTCACATCTCGATATCTAGCGCATAATGTGAAACATGATATTTTAAATAAAGACGTCTTAAAAGAAATATTGTTTTCTCTGAATTCTCCCTCTAATCACTGGTTATAATTTATATTTTAGATATAGTTAAAATAAATTGAATTTTATAACATTTCGATGTATTAAATATATATGCAAGACCGTAGCCAGAAAATAATTCGGTGGGAGGGTCCAGTGGAATCAAGTATTATCTCGACACTATTGAAACATATATTTACTAAGATATAGAAATGTTTTATCGTGTAAATAAATATTTTAAAAGCCATAAATTTGTTTAAAACAGTTTTTGGAAAATAAATATTTTTTTCAATAAGAAAAAATTACGTTTATTGTATTGAACATAATGTTTATTAATATTTGATATTTTTTTTTAATTTCGGGGGGTCCGGACCCTCCGGACCCCCCTTCCCCTGGTACGGCCTTGTATATATATATATTAACAGTGAAATATCGATGAAGCATACTTTTAAATAATTTAATTGCCAAATTAATTGAATTGTGAGCTCGCGCGAGATTCTCCAATCTCTCTTCTCATCAATCGTCTCATCCATCCACCACCGTCTCTCACCAGGTCTCCTCTTTCATCCAAAATCGTTTCCCGATGACGTCATCGGTCCTATCATCATCGTCCGCCATTTCCCGTCCTCATTCGCACAAGTCAACGCTCTTTTCTGATGTCGGTTTTTGCAGGCACGCGCGACCTCTCCGGTCCCCGCACTGGCTCTCTCGGCCGTGACCCTGACCTCGACCTCGACCCTCGTATCCGCGCCTCCCAACCACCGCCCTTCACCGACCCTCTGCTAGCTCTCGACGACGAGGACACCGTCTACGACAGCCGCGGGCAGCGCATCCCGGCGCGCCGTAGACTGGGCGAGGACTACGCGGACGAGGTGTCGTCGACGACCCGCCGCTTTCGCGCCCGGATAGCGGCGATGGGTCTCGAGGACGAGCTCGAGGCGGCGAACGTCGCGGGCCAGTCCAGAAGGAGCGCCGTCGAGGCGCTGGAGAACGCCGTGAGCGCCAGGAAGAGCGCCCGAACGGCGATCGAGGACGCCGACAGCAGCTTCAAGAGGCGCTCGAGGCTGTTCGACGAGGTCGAGCGCGCCGACGAGGGCAAGCCGGCGTTGGCCAGGTGGTCCAAGCTGATCAACGAGGACGACGACTTGTTGGCGCACCCCAGCGCCGCCGCCAGCCGGGCCATGCAGACGAAGGCGCGTCTCCACGACATCGAGTCGGAGATGGAGGAGCTCGCCGAGAGGCAGGCCAAACGGGAGCGCAGGGCGGCGGCCCTCAGGGCGCTGGTCAACGAGACCGCCGCCGCGTCGTCCGAGGCCGACGTCGTTCAACAGTCGGCCGTCAGCAAGAAGGTGCGCATCGCCGAACGCTCCGAGCACGTCAGCTTCTGAAGAATCTTGCGATCTATCTTAATTTTTCACAACGATGTCTTACAACCGTTAAATTTACACGCGGAGAACTTGGAGGAAGATTTCGAAGAAGATTCGATCTTAATTCGGTATATTTTTAGCAATTAATTCAAGAGATCGTTAATCTTCGGAAATTATCCGTAAATATCGTAGGAAGAATCATTTCTAGTGGTTAACATGTTGATTTAAAAAGTCTTTAATTCATGAGAAATATTATTTAAGTTGGTTTTATACGATTAGCATAAATTCTGTTGTTTCTTCGAAATAATTAAATCAAACAAAGTTGTTAATTAATTTGTTTGTTATAAGATCGATATTATAGTTTAAAATTGCATCCTTTTAATGTTTTTAATATTTTAAATTATTTGTTCATCGTAAAAGATCAATATTGTAGTAATTTTTATTTAGGTAATTCTTATTATCGCATATCTTTTTTTTTAATTACGCTGTAATATAGTGATTGTAAATCGCTAAGATGGCAAGTCGTAAGACACTGTTGTATTTGAATACAAATATAGAATATTTTCGATGTACGCGCCGTTACGCGGCGATCGCCATTTTTACGGCGATCGCGTAATTATATCGTTAATTTGTTCGCGAAACGAAAGTACGATGATTCTATTAACTTTTATAGTGCGTTATAGATAATGAATTGTCGATAAATTTTACTACCAACAAATTGTTAATAAATTTTATCGATAATTTCCAATATTGACGCTTACGCTCACAATATTGCGCGTATGTATGTTGCGCGTAATTTTGTAATTATAAATGTATTGATATGTTAATGCGAGACGTTTCTTTCGAAAATATGTTTAATCCCTCATTTTTAGTATGAAAAGGATAAAAACAGGTGCAATAATGTGACAAATCGAACATGTATTCTGCCGACTACAAATTAGGTTAGTTTCTGTTTTGTATAAATTATTCTTGATTATAAGTAATTTAAAAGTTCTATATTAATATTTAAATCATTTTCTTGCAAATTGATGCCCTGAAATTTAATAAAGTATTTAATTTACAATATAAAACCGATATTGCTCAAGATTTAACGTATTTTCGAACGAGATTTCTCGCATAATTTTTCGCTTTTTCGCTCCCCAAGTGCGATCCAAGGGAGTTTAAATGTTAATTGTTCCTAACAAATACATTATGTTTTAATATTAAAAATCATTCTCGTGCAAAACTTGTTACTAGAGTGATATTATAAAGAGACGCAATGCCGCATTTTGTTAAATCCGTCTCGAAACATCGCCCCCTTCAGAAAACTATCCTCCCTCATTCGGGGACAAACTCTGTAACGCAAACTCTTAAACACACGGCGAAACTTTCGAATTTATCATAAAAAATGTATATATTTTCTTTCTTATTTATGAATAAATCTTGTTTGAAAACTGAAACTTTTTTGAAAACAAGTCGAATAACACATGTGTACACCATCATATCTCTCCATATTTCCTTTTTTTATTCGTTGTACTTATACTTCTTGTTTATTATCTACATCTTATGTAGCTTGTAGATGTTTTCCTTTCCATTTTCCGCATGCACGAGATTCCGCATTAGCTGCATTGAGATTCTCCAGGTAAGAATTAATTTCATTAAGTTATTAGAACCGACAAATATTTCTATATTCGATTTAATTCTGTATCAATAAAATTCTTGCAAACTATAACGATTTGCTTCAGATTGAAATAAATTTATTTTCATCATTCATTAAAAATTGCTATAATAAATAATTATAATAAATTGTAATTATTTTGAATAAATTTACTTTTCTCAATTCAAAGAGTTACAATATACAACACAAATGGAATGAATATTAATATCTTAGTAACAATAATCTTAACGATCTTAACACCAACATTTTAGGTTCTCGTAACTTGTCGGGAAATCGTGACGACTCCTACGACGAGCTGGACTTTCTGCTCGACGCACGTGGTCGACCCATTCAAGAGGATCCTTATGAAGACGATTTCGTAATGACTCATCGACGTTTCAAGGAACGTGCGGCTGCCGCATTCGAAGAGGATATGGCGGAATTGAGACGCAAACGGCGAGATATGCAGGTTGAATTAAACGAAAGAACGAGTCGATAATTTAACATTAAAAACTAAATCAAATTAAATAAAAAAATTAGCTATCGCTAAAACATGAAAAACTAATTTATCATAATTTAAGTTATATCATAAATCATAAATCAAAATTAAAAAAAAAAAGGAACAAACAACGAAATCTTTATATCTGTTTCACAAATTCTTGAATATCCTATTTGCCGTATCTGACGAACTTTCTTTTGTTGCAGGATCGCATCTTCGACGTGATTGATCTGAATGCCGAAATAGAAAAAGCCAAGAACACGCTGGAGGCCGCCGATATCGTGTTCCAACGACATGCTACCAAATTTGATAACCAGGATGTCGACGAGCAGACGGTGCCGGCGGCGCAAAAACTTGACATAACGCGCAAGATCGCAAATGTTGAGCCAGTGAAGCCAAAGTCCAAAATCTTTCTGATGAAGTTGCCCAAGATGCTAGTCGACGAGCCGGAAGCCGCTCAGCCCGTTGCTCAGGCAGGGAGACAGCGCAGGATCAACTCACTGATCGACACCACCGAGATCGGTGATCCACTTGAGACTCTCGCGATGCAGCCGATGAAGCGGAGGTTTTTGAAGAGAAAGAAAAGCGTCTCGTTTTAAGGATCAAAAATGTTTTTCTATATCCGATGTTAATGGTGTGTTAAATCTATATATATGTAATACTTCAGCCAAAGATTCTTATAGAATTTGGACTTCTTTTTAATTCTACTGTATAACTAATATTTAAATTACAAGTTTATCTATTTAAATTCAATTATTTGAAATAGAACGAAATATGCTTTTACTATCTACTTGCATTTAAAGATTAATTTCTGAAAATAATTCTTCATTTTTAATCGTTTTTTTTATTAAAAACTATCTTTATATAAAAAGAATCTACTTTAAATTAATTAACAAGTGTGTTCTTAATATTATCTGATGTTCTTAATACTTTCTGATAACTCTAGAACTTAAAATTTTTTTTTCATCAAAGTTATCATGATGCAAAATTGCGAAAATATTTTTAATAATTAAATTATTATTGTGTATTTCATCTAATCATTGAAATATAATTGTTAATTGTGTAAATTTTATTTAGTTGATCATAAGATATTCTTTCTCTCTTCTCTTTCTTGAAATAATATTCTTCGCAAACAGTTTGTGCCTATTTACTACGTATTTTAATAGAGAAATAGTTTATTCGTATTTATAATAAATGTTAAGTAAATAAAATAAAATAAATTTTTTACTTTTTCTAAAAACTTCTCCACAAATAAAAGTTAAATTAAATTAATTAGGTACTTAATAAATTATATTAAATTAAATATTGGTTAAAAAAATATATGTATGATAATACACAATTCGAAAAGTCTCTGATATTTAAGAGTGAAGATGTATTTACAGTGCCAATTTCAATCAATGATACATATGTCAAATAAATATAAATATATACAATACATCATTTTAGCTACAATAGACAGACATTGCATTATCGACTTTATTAGTAGCTTTAAATAGATTTGAATTGCAACGCTATTTAGCTCACTATCTTATACAAAACACCTAATAAAAATTGTCAAGTCACAAAAAGATGACACGATTAGAAAGAGTTTGGAAAATAAATATTGATAAAGATCTGTAGAACCTGCAAAAGACTGTAAGATACACGTGAGATATGTGAAATTTTGTTTTTGATAATTGTCTTTAAACAGCTTTTAACAGAGCGAGATTCACAGGATTTTCTGGTACTTCAAACTATAATAGGCGCGAGTATGGTAGCTATAATGTCTGGATGTCTGGATGCGTTTCATATCAGTGAGATACTTCATGTCGGCCGATCGCTTGTAACTTTTATCTACATTCTTTTGATCGTAGGTTCTTAGAGCCCTTTCCGCCCACTCCTGAGCCCTGGGCGGCTCGCGGAATAAGCCCTTCTGCCTCGAATTAAGATAATCGATCACGTCGTTGTAATAGTTCTGCCTATTAGATAAAAAAGATCATACCAAGGTTGAATATTGAGACAATTTCAAGATTATTCAGCTCCAATCAAGTACAATATTTTTTAGTTAAATTTAAATTAAATATAAATAATGTAATTTTAACTTTCATTAAAATTGATTATATATTGATTATAATTATAACTCTTTAGTATATTTCTCTTCTTTCTCATATTTAAAAAAAATATTATTTAAACTAAAATTCGACTTAAACCATGTTGTTTTATCAAACAGCAAAAATTCCTTTTGCGAATGATCGCATTATTTCTCACCTGATTTTAATTTGTTAAAAATTGCATTATCACGCATATTACCTATAATCGTACAGATACGCGTAATTGAGGAACAGTGGTCGAACCCAGTGGTGGTTGTAATGCGGTGGCTCGAGCTTTAACAATTTCAAGACTGGTCTCTCAGTAGCAGCTGCCTCGGCAGGCGCACCTTCCGCCGTCGCACCCTCGGCAGTCGCTTCAGGTTCCCCAGTGTCCCACGGTGCAGCGTCGTCGTCCGCCCACATCGTAATTTCGCTATATGTTCACTTTGATACTAAGCCTGCAAATAATTACAGGCATATGAACGTGCAAATGTTAAATATAAATGAAAAAATTAATTTGTCATCCTTGGATTATCACAAACAAAATTGACTTGATAAATATTTAAAAGTTATTCTTTCATTAATTCAATTTTTGTGATATTTGTTCTATTTTTTATCTCAAAGATCTATTTCATTTTTCGCGACGCTTTTAATTTCTCCGAGTTTAATTGTCCGATTTCGATCGGATGTTAATTTAATTTCCAATGTATTTAGCTTGCGCCGATTGATTGAGTATATACATCGTATGAAGAAAGGGGTCATCGTAAGACACACAACAAACCGTTTGGCTGCGGTATCAATTGGTATTTGTGGCGAAACTAAATGCCATACCAATCTCCAAGCATTCAGTCTTGGCTAACACACCAGGTATATACATGTAAAATATCCCTTCAATTAAATCGTTCATTATCAATCTTCTCCTTAGTCCTTTGCATCTTGCAGTGGTGACTTTTAAGTCATTATCAGTAGGATAATACAAGAAATAATAATGACTTGAAAAGCAATATTTATAACATGGAGCTGACGTGTCTTGATGAGAGCACGATTTCTTCTCTATAATAAATATACTCGTAAAAGATTACAAACAAAAAAAAAACAGCAAAATACGAATGACGGGAAGATGAAAAATATCTTCCGTCCAAAGCAATCGATATAAAAATCTAAAGCTCATCAATTTCACTACACGGACGATCTTAAAAAAAAATCACAAGCAGACAATTTCTTGATTTCACTGCAAAAACTGTCCTTCGCGTATCTCTTCCCCGCCGGATGACGCGGCCGGAGATTCTCCGAGGGCGCGATACGGTACCTGCTCCTGGTTTCGCACTCGCGCGTACTGTGAAAAAAAACGGCCGGCCCTTCTGCGCGTCGCGGTCTCACCTCGCCACTCCCCGTGGGCCTTGTCTTGTTACGCTTTTATTTTAGCGACATCTTCCACACCCCGACCATCCCTTCGAAGGTGCGCTCCCCTGCTACGGCGAGGAGGGGACGATTTGGCACGCGATCGGCGACAATTATTGGCGTGGCGACGACACCCCTCTTCCTCTCGCCTCGCGTACGCACACGCACGTGCGTCGGCAATTAGCATGTGATTAACTGCGCGCCTCGACGCTCGTCCTCGTGCCACTTCGTGAACGCGCTTATTAACATTGAAAAAACGAAGATGACACCTTTGGCCGAAAACGCCGACAGTCAACAAAGTCGAGAATTTGTGCTGAAATAAAATTAATGTCATACACTGAAAAAGAAATTCTGGTTAAAAACAGACGAATCAGAAATATCTTGTAGAATTAATCAAATATTCTGGTTATTATAATGGGAACTCAATACTTTATAACTTATAATAGAACTCAATATTTTATAACTTATAATAGAACTTAATACTTTTTATAATAATCAGAATATATATTCGATCAATCCTACAAGAACGAGATTTTTTTTTTAGTGTACAAAACGCATTCGTGCCGAAATAAAATTAATCTCACAAAACACATTTGCGTTAAAGTAAAATTGAATGTCAACATTAAACGTCATAGAACGCATCCTGATTGCTCATTAATTATCTGCCGTACCAATTTGCTCTCGTTCGATTTGCCGATATGATTGCTTTTTATATAACGTCATGAAACCTTGAACGCAACGAGAGTTTATTGTTCATCATGTAATCAATTATTGCTATTTATAGGCGAATTACTATGGCCCAATTAAACATTTCTGCGCATGGAACGATACAGTATGATTATTCGGCAGCAACATTGACATCGTACCCTGGTTTACTTACTATAAATCACGCGAATTGTAACAGAATGTAACAATTAAACACGTACGAATTTGAGATGTATATTTGCGACAATGTGCTTGGAGTAAATACGCCCAATTTCTAATTTGTAATTAAAAAGTAAAAAGTGTTTTGTTTTCTGTTAAAATAATAGAGTAGAATATTATTTGTTCGTTTGTCAAATTTATGTACAATTCATAATACTACTGAAAAATAAATCTATTTTTAAGATCTTTGTTAAAAAAACTTTGTTAAAAATACTGATCTTAAATCAATTATTAATCAACATATCTCGAAGCTAGATTTATCTATTAAAGATTCACTTGGAAATAAATTTGACACATAAACAAATAACATTCTGTTATTTTAGCAAAAAATTAAAATTATTTTTTATTTTATTTCAATCGAAAATAACAACGCCATATTTACAAACTGCAAGCTTGTAAAGCAATATTTTCCTAAATTTAGCTAAATTAATTATTTATGAAAATTAATTAACTTTTGTAATTTAAAAATAAATAGATTTATTAAATTTTCTTACATGTGTGATAATTGCGAGATAAGAGATAGAGAGAATTGGAATAGGTGTCTCCGACAGCTTCGGAATATCGTCAAAGTTATTCGGGGAGCATGATGCGACAGGAGCCATCAAGAGGTAACAAGGTTAGAATACGCGTCTTCCGAGATCGTCGAAAAATCGTTGAAGTTATCCGGTTAACATGTTGAGCGAGGAGCTCTATTAAGAAAAGCGCGCCTCGCGCCAAAAGATGGCGGCCAGTGCTGGAGGTTTCCGCAACGCGCCGACGGATGGCGGCAGGCGCGCAGCGCTAGAGATTTCCGCAACGCGCCAACAGATGGCACCAGGCGCGCAGCGCGGGAATACTTCGTCGACCTCTTCGCCCCGTATATACTCCTGTTAACTCTTGATATTTTTCGAAGCTCTCGGGAGATGCGGCGTTTCAACGCCGTCATCTCTTAACACTTGCTGGGGCTTAACGAACTTATGAACGCGAATTTATTATTGTGGACCCCTACAAACAATTTATACATGTTACATACATTCCGATTTTTTTAGAATCCTTTAATTAGGATCTGGTTTGTACATACGTTATTTATATTGATTGCTCAGTATTGTAAAATTCGAATTTGTTGCTAGCCGTCTCGATCTAAAAGAAGAAAAGAATACTTTCTGCCCTGACATACTCCTCGCATAATTGCGGTGACTTCCCGCAGCTCTCGAGAGATTCGTATTGTAGTTTCGCTGTTTCTTATTGTTGATTTCTTTTATCGTATACTTAATTACGAATGATTACGAATAATTGTGATAATTTCAAAATCTAAGCAATGTTATTAATTATGTTAATCTTGTATTAAAAATAATATTACAAAGAAATATTATTATAATATCATAAGGTCTGTATCCCTATTCTGTAACTTTTAACGATAAAGTCGTTATCGTTGCGCAGCTAAAACGTTGGAAAATAGCTGCGCGACGATAGCGACTTTGTCGTTGACGTTAAAAGTTGTAGAATAGGAACAGTAGAGATATTAAAAGCCCGTTGCTAAATATGTCCAGACTTTTTTATACGGTCAAAACATTATTGTATAATATTATTAATGTTTCCTGTACACGATCAGTATTATTACACAATATTTATTTAATATTGCATAATATTTCTGATCTGTGTAGGGACACAATAATACAGACTGACCAATAATTTGTAAATCGCATAATATATTCAACAAACTTTTGATTGACACAATATATTGCACAAACTCCTACGACCTACACGATCAATAATTATATATTATGCAATATATCAAATAGTATGTAATAATACTAACCATGTAGATCCCACTTAATATTTAGAATTTTCAAGATGGCTATAGAGTTTCTGAAATAACGTTTCCACTTTTCAGTTCCTTTTCGAACCGGCACGTCATGTGAATATCTAGATACTATACGTTCGAAGTCTTGTTTGTCTCTCCGTGAAAGCTTTCTCGACGCCGGGCGTGCATGTGTTGTAGATTAGCCATGCGACACACGTGATCGCGAGCCGACGTTATAGAATTAACGCTAAATATAAACTGACAGCGAATGGAATACATCTCGAATTACATATTTTGAATTAGCGTTGTTGATCGCAATGCTGTCACTAACGATGCTCCGACGAACTCTAGCCAGCAAGACAACGCCGAGCCTAAGTCGTCTGTTAACCCTGCGACAGGTAAACAAATTCTCTGACTCCGCTGCCTCGAGAAACGAGAGTGGCAGTGAGTCGAAGATCGACGAGTCGCAGGATAGACCTGCCACGAGCGACGAGATTCCCTCGGGTGAGGAGAACGTGTCTCGCCTTCTGAAGGATGCCGCCACTTACAGCGACGTCAAGGACACGAATTGGTCGACGACCCCTTACCCGGCTGACGCCCCTACTTCCGTCGAGGAAATCGCCAAGCCTAGGACCGACCCGTTGGACACCTCAGTGGTGCTCTTTCCAGGTCAGGGCACCATCAAGGTCGGCATGGTGCAGAAGTATCTGCATTTTCCACAGGCGAAAGAGCTGTTCAAGATAGCCAACGAGATTCTGGACTACGATCTACTGAAGCTCTGCCTGAAAGGTCCGCAGGAGAAGCTGGACCAGACCCGCTTCAATCAGCCGGCCACGGTGGTGAGTTCTCTGGCTGCGCTGGAGAAACTGCGCGAGGAGAGGCCCAGGGTATTCGAGACGTGCAAAGTGGCCGCGGGCTATAGCGTAGGGGAACTGACCGCCCTGATCTTCTCAGGCGCTTTGTCCTTCGAGGACGGCATCAGACTGGTCTCCGTGAGAGGCGCCGCGATGCAGTACGCCTCCGAGAAACTTCCTCAGGGCATGCTGTCGGTCCATTGTACTCCAAAGGCTGAAGTATCGAAAGCATGCATGGATGCTCAGAAATGGGCACAAGATTGCGGGGTAGAGGTGCCAGTTTGCCAGTAAGAATCGTTTTGTGCATTCGTGAATTGTGCTCTCTTGTTGCGTATTATATCAATAATATTGTACAAATCTTTTTAAGTATCTCTTCTTCTTTGATAGATTTTTGTTTCTTTTATTGGACACCTTTAGTATGGACTTTTAATGCCTGGGGGTTGATTATGTATTTATGTATTTTTTTAAAATTTGTAACGTGAGCAGATTTACTACGATATTTGTAATTTCATTGGTCAACATCTAGTAAATTTGCTCACTTTTCACTCTTAAAAAATACATAATTGATTCCCTGTATATAGGCTTGATAATATTATAATATTTATATTTTATTATTATACTAGTATTATATGCAATATTAATAATATTTAGACTTTGAAATTACATTTCATGCAATGAAATTAAATTATTACCCAGTAAATACAAAGTAACAGTAATATAACGTTAATGTTAAAATTTCCTACTCAACATGTAACTCATATACAAGACATGTTACATTGTAGCTATATTGTTGAGTGGGAAATTATAACATTGACATTGCATTAGTGTTACTATGTGTTTACTGGGTATACTCTTGAGTTTGAGCGATAATTTATAAACACTTGATAAAGACGTGATGTTGCGTTTGATATTATAGAAAGAATTTTGTTGCAGGGTGGCGATATATTTGCACACTCAATCGAAGATCCTGGCGGGAAATAAGGAGGCTCTCGAGTACATAGAGAAGAACGGGAACAAATACGGACTTTCTAAGTTAACCAGGCTGCCAGTGTCGGGCGCATTCCACACGAAACTGATGGAACCGGCGCTCAAGTCCTTCGGCAAGATGGTCCATACGATAAACTTCGATAGTTTTAGGTGTCAAGTCTATTCAAATTGCAAGGGACATGTTTATGGCAATACGGCGTTAATTAGGAGATATTTGAAGAAGCAAATCGTGTCGCCTGTGAAGTGGGAGCAGAGCATGCAACTGCTGTACAACAGGCCACCGGGTACCTCGTTCCCGCGAACCTTCGACGTAGGATCGGGAGGAAGAATGTCGACGATCTTAAAGCTAATTAACGCTAAGGCGCATGAGAAGTGTACAGTCGTCTAGTCGTCTTTTATATTTCTTGACAGTACCGAAAGAAAATCTCAGAGTACGTTTGACGATGTTATTTTGTATATACTTGTTGATTAACTTTTTTACTCCAATTGACTTGTAAAAATAAAGAGGATCAACATACACATGTTAAAATTATATTAGATACGAAAAATACATGTGTGTCTAAATTTATTAAAATTTATTTAAATACGAATTTGACAAGAATATTAGAGTATTCTTATTAACGTAAATAAGCAAATATTCACTTCATTTGTCTATATAATTGTAAATTAAATACGACTCGACATGTAGTCACAATTGATATTTCAAGCGTTTGCATAGTGGCGCTAAAAATTGTCGTTTTATTTCAAGAGGTTGGCCTCCCTGCTTTCCCCGCGTTCTCACGCATCACGCATGGTATCCGCCGGTGTCGGTGAGCTATCTGTCGTAAAGTAGTTAATCTAGCCGCATTATGAAGCTAGTAAGGTACGTATGATACGTGAAAACGTCTATAATAAAAGAAAACATTGCAAGGAAATTGTATTTTCCACGCGTGCAACGACCCGTCTGTATACTTTCTGTGAGAATTGGGGAACGATTACGCGCGAATAACCTAACCTATACTTTAAATGTTTTTGCGCGAAAACGTAGATATTTCTCAGAGAATTAACATTTTGTTGCTTTTGCAGATTTTTGATGAAACTGAGTCACGAGACTGTGACGATAGAATTAAAAAATGGCACTCAAGTTACTGGCACGATCACAGGTATGTCAAAGTTTGTCGATGTTTTGATTGCAACTTGGCGTCAGGTTAAAAATTGAGATCTCTGTGTGTTGCGTAAAATCCCAGGCGACACAGAGCGTCAGTTACATCTATGTTATAATTTCGCATTCAACAATATAAGTATAATGCAACAATGTTATTATGTTACATTTATATTGTTGAGTGTGAAATTATAATATAGACGTAATGTAACCAATGCTCTGTGTTGACTGGGATTAGTCACACCAATATGGCAGATTATTTTATATTTTAAAGAATTTTTAATATTTAACAGCAAGAACACATTATTGCGGCTATAGAATTGTAAATTATTTTGTTGCAGGTGTCGACGTTGCAATGAATACACACTTGAAAACAGTGAAAATGACAATAAAGAATCGCGATACTATACAGTTAGAGACTCTCAGTTTGCGGGGTAACAATATTAGATATTACATTCTACCTGATTCTCTTCCCTTGGAAACATTGCTGATTGATGATACACCGAAAGCCAAGGCCAAAAAGAAGGAAGCTGCGAGAGGTATATAGTACATCTAGTGTTTATATTATATTTCAATACTGAGTCTGTATAAACACACTCAACAAATAGTACACTATGCATGAGTTTAGTGAATCGAATTAATATTAGATTATTGGATGTGTTTATGCATCTGATTTTAATAATAAACCAAGTATTCAAAGTTAAAGTGCGTTACAGACAGACAAGTATTCTGTACAATTTATTTGTTAAAAATTTTCAGCATTGAAAGGGTTAATCCAATTATGTTTTTAACATCATCCAACAAAAATTTTCGTTAGTTATTAATCATACTATTTGTTTGCAGGTGCTGCCCGTGGCAGAGGACGTGGTGCTAGGGGCGGTAGAGGTGGCAGGGGTGGCCGAGGTAGAGGAAGGGGCAGGCGATAGTGACATTCAAGATATTCTTCACTTTCAGTATATTTCAGTAATTTTTCTATCTTTTTGAAACTAATCCAATATTCTGCTCATTTTACAAGATGTCTATTTATAAGGTACCTTTCTTGATGTAGTCTTGATGCAGAGTTTCAAAATAACGTGGACATCTATTTTCAACAGATTTAAATGTAGCACGTTAATACAGGCATTCCGATATTTTAATTTTATATTTTATTACTCGGTATGCTCAATGAAATATGGAAAGAATTGTAAAATTCTTGATTTTCTTCAAGTATTATATAGTTGATTCATTTAATTTATAAAATAATGTATTTGAATCTATCAATTTAAATTTTAATACAGCAAACTTTTCCGAAAGATAATTCACAATTATAAAAATCACGTTAGTACAAATTACACTTATTTCATCGCGCGATATTATTGTAAAACTTCTACTCGATTAAATTAAAATGATAATAATTTCTCTGTAATTTAAATATAACGCGAACTTTCTGAATAAAAAAGTATTAATGAAAACAGTCACTGTTCTATCAGTTATTAGATTTAAATGCATAAGTTCATGTTTGTACCCACGTAACGAACTTCAATGTATATACATTTGTGTATATTTGTCCAACCACTTCTGTCAACATTTATATGACACGAAACCACGACAATATAATTCGCGCATCGTTACTCGCAGCGATCCCGTCCAAAATGTTCGCGCATGATTATGTGGAGATCATCAAAAAGGCTAATTATCAATTGCATACAGTTCGTCATTAGATGCGGCCGTAGTAATTTCGATGCGGATGATTTGGATGACATTTCCGATTACGACGTCCTGGATGTTCCTAGTAATGTAGCGATAGTCATCCCCGTTACCGCGGTGTTGCGAGAAGTGCATTTCTTTAAAAAGTTCGCTTTAATCAATGAAAAGAGCTTTTATTTATATCGTATTATAAAAATAGTCAGAGCACAAAGTGATCATTGATTTCTTTACATAATTTATTTTACAATTTAGAGAAATTTACCTCTAATTGTATATAATTTGAAAACAAATTTATTATTAAATTTCTAGAAGACTAGAAAATATATCGTTATATTAACTGCTGAAAAATTAATTTAAATATTCATCAAGATAACGGTCAAAAAATTTAAGAATTTGATTTACGATATTAAAAATTTTTAATTATATTTTTATACATAATGAACTGTTTAATTGATTTTTATTAATTTTATTATATGCTAAAATTTTATACAATATATGAAGAATTTTGCATTATGATTTATTAATTTATCAATGAGAAAGAATTTAAAAAGTAAGGAACTTGTACCAATTTTATGGCATATCTCAAGAAATAAATTAATCCGAAGATATATTGTCGAGTTTGCAAAATGCGAGTATCATAATAGCGAATGAGAAGTCGCGGGCGATTAATCTTGGCAACAGTAAAAATCGTTTTATTGTCTTGGCTCGCTTTCGGCGCTCTCGACGGCGTAAACCGAAGCAGAAAACGATCGATATTGTTAGACCCGGGGGTAGCTTTACGACGAGACATAAAGCGCTTAAATGGACAGTTCAACGTCCTCGCAGTGCATTTCCAACCGCAAACGTTCAGCCTGCCAAGGCAACCGCGCCAGGACGACCTCCAGCATCGACCGGACGCGCCGGGAGTGAGGAGAACCTCACCGCCGGAAGTGGTGAGCAAGATGCTGCAGGCCCTCGAGGAGATGGGCGAGCCCGTAAGGCAGTCAGCGGTGGAGAAGAAGATGCGCGCAGCTTCGTCGAAGCCCCTAGGATATCTGCTGCATTCGGGAACACCGTCGACGAGAACGAGCTAACGGATTCGCCACTTCAGCGAACTTCTACCCTGGAGACCTCATCCGGAGTTCTCGTTACCTTGGACCCCGAATCCCATGGGACTCCCCCGTGCCTGCGGACTCCCAGAAGAAGCGAACGATCCGTCCGTGTAGAATACTCGACGATTCGTTCTTGTAATTTTGTCCTTTTCTTTCTTCCTCTTAAGCTACTTTTTAATCGTATATTAATTTTGTACGCGTGTAAAAGTAAATAGCGTACGACAGAAGATGCGGAAAAACTTTGCAGTTTGAACTACTTATCGAGAATCATTGATTGCCTTTTTAATACGATCATGTATTTTGTCTGGTTATATATTGTGTATTGTCGTATTTACTTCACCGAAAAAAATGCATTGACAACGAAAGCTATTATAATAAAATTTTATTGCGACAAATACGTTCCAATTTCCGAGATGAATTCTTCATTGAAATTTTGTTAAATCCCTGATTGATCGCGACGTAGACAATAGCTTTATTTTCGTGGACAAAATTTCGTGGTAGAGAGAACTTTCGATCGTAATTTATCTAAACACACACATATTTAAATAAATATTATCAATATTTATATTTATATTTAGAAGAACTTTTATATATATATTGACAATGTGATTGTTATTATTTAATATAATTACTAATTAGTATACATATATTATTTTATTTTACCATTATTTTAGCATTAAGCGCACAAAGCAGAAAAGGTGAAACTAGATTATTAATAATCTTCCTTATTAAAATTGTTGATCTTTTTTCTATAAACTAGAGAGCAAAGAATTAAATGAATGCAAAATGCGTTTGATAGGTGCTCGATTACATTCGTGATTTATTGATCGGTACAAATGGGCGCAATTAAATTAGTAATGAACGAAGTTGCGATACGCAACATCTCTTTTAGCGAATTTGGGTGGATGCACTAGTGCGCACAATCTGCAGACTGTTGTACACAAATTTAGCTATAAACGAGATATATTACAAATAATTGCTTTAACTGAATAAAATTAAATTACATTATAATAATTTCGTTATTTGAATAACATTCATGTTAATTCTATTTTATTTTACGTATATCCAGTTGAAAAACAGCTTTTTATGCTATTTTCATTAGTAACAAATGAATAAACATAACAGATATCTATAATATAATTGTACTTTTTTAAATTACACATTTTAACAAAAACTGCCGATATTCAAAATATATTTATTCAAATGTTAATATTTAAAAATTTTAAAAATGTATAAAAATACAGTGATATTTCGATACGATGAATTCTGTTAGAAAGGCACTTGGTCCTCAGCAAAAAATACGTATGCATCGTCTTATTCACCAAAGTCCGCTTGTGTACGTTAAAATATACACAAAAAATATTGCATACTACGCAATATCTCTTTTTTTTTTATTCGCGAGTTGAGTACGGCAGCTGTCAGGGCGTATTTAGTGCATACAGTAGCCGAATTCGCCGAAGATCCTTCTACAAGAAGCCGATAACGCCGCAGGCGACCCGCTCGCCCGACGATCCGGTCTTCAGGCTCTCCTCGGTTCCGCCGCGGCCGAGGTCGTCGGGTTTCGCGTGGACCACCAGGGCCCTGCCGATCGCACCCCGTACGCCCAGCAGGCTCAAGTAGTGATCCATGCCGTTGATGTGCGCCACTCCGTCCTCCCCGACCTCAATATTGCCGAGATCGCCGACGTGACGTAACGGATCGCTCGGTGCGCCGTGAGTCACCTGAAACGTAATCACTCTTCGTTTACCGTAACGGCGAACGGCGAGAGGGAGTGCGTTATCGGGGGAGATATCGCGACGGCTCAATCCACGTGGAGGCGCGCGAGGCTATCAGTTTTCGTTAATCGTGTCTCATTTGCATTCGTAGAGTTCAACGCGACTATGACGCGCTGTTCTTTTTTTTTTTATGTCCAGTTGGTTTTTTCCCAGCGAGAGGAATTCTCGGGGGAATTTATCTGAAAATTTAACTTTCCCAACTTTCGAATTAGTTTTCTCAAAGGTCAAGGAAAAAGTTTAGTTTGCGAGTTCATGTTTGCGGGAGCGGTGACTGATGGAAAAGTTTAGATAAATTTTTTATGATCTCACTAGGTATCTCGCTGAATTTTATCTCATTTGATGATCTCTGTAACACTTGTAAATGTTTTTTATAATTCTCATAGATCAATCGACACGAGAGTTGACGCAGGAACGAACGCGTAACATGAAATCCGTACCGTACTGTACTTTTTATAATGAAAGAATGTTTATTCATATCAGAAACTGATTGCGATGCGCATAATTTAGAATTGCAATGCCTTCATTACCATGTACGGATTGAAATGCGGACCAGCCGAATTGCAACCTCCCCTCAAATCCCCCTTCTCGTGCACGTGGAATCCGTGCAAGCCCGGATCTAACCCTGTGATGTTGCCCGTGACCCTGACCCCTTCCGGAAACTGCTCCAGCGTCAGCATCCCTCGAGGCCCGTCCACCGGCGAGCCATCCTCATCGAGAGCTTTCATCTCCGCCACGGCCTTCAGACCGACTGCCTGCAAATTAGAAAAGAAATCATCACGATTATCTCGCATGTTAATAGATTGCGAGAGAGGTTGCAACGAAGAAAGTAATAATTTAACGAAAGATTTTTTTCGACAAAAAGAGGAGTAGGATAAATAGCGCAAAATTTGTCTACACTGGGAGAAAAACATACGCTGTAAAAAATTAATGTAAAATTACATGTAATTTTCAGACACGCTTAATAGTTTCAAATTAATTTATTTCTAATTTTGCAATATAAAAGTAAAAGTAATTGTTTAATTTGTTTTTTACAGTGTATAAAGTGTAAAAATTTATTATATTTTCTGACTGCAAAATTATAAATACGTAGTATTTTACAACTATTATAATGAATTTCACAATTATATGTAATTTTATAGAAATTGTGAGATTCACTATTATGTATACACTGTAAAAACAAATTAAGGAATTATTCTAACAATAAATATGATTATTTTAACTTAACTATCTAAATCTTAGAGGATTTTACTCTTAAATTGATCTCAAAAGGATTCCTCTGAAATTAAGAAAAAAAAATAGTACAAACAAGAATATTTAAGAGAGAAAAAAGTATTTTTCACTTTATTGAAAAAGGAATATGTTTGCTGTAAAACAGTAAGCTTCACTAAAAAAAAGTACTTTACGCTCAAAGTGATTTTTCCTATAATCTCATATTCTAAGTTCACCGTTTTATAGCAAACATATTCTTCTTTCAATAAAGTAAAAAATACTTTTTTCTATTTTAAATACTCTTGTTTATAATATTTTTCTCTTGATTTCAGAGGAATCCTCTTGAGTTCAAAATAAGAGTAAAATTCTCTAAGATTGAAAGGATTCCGCGTATATCAAAATTATTTTTCTTTTTGGATGTTAGAATGTGAGATTATAGGCGAAATCACTTGGAACGTAAAATATTCGTTTCAGGTGTCGCACATAAAACATTAAGATATCCCGAAAATTTGAATATCTCGATGAGTTTTTCAATCGAGAATTCATAGACTGGCAACTCCGGGCAGAAGGAAAATCTACGTGACCGAGGATCTACGGAAGCAATTTGTTACAGCTCGATTATAGCTCGATTAATCCATAAATGCTGCCGCGCGAGCGGAGAGTCCCGCGGGAGGAACGCGAAGACCGGAAATTGATAATGACGCGTCCGCGAATCGTGTACGAGTGATGTACACTATGTAGCGCACTCGGGAACGGTGTGCTTCCTATCTAATTTGATCTACCAACTGGAACGCATTAGAGTTGCGCCACTCGCGCTCACCTTGGTTCACCCCGGCGCGACTCGTGCGGATGTCGAGTCTTATCTATTTTCCTTCCCTCCCCTTCTTTTCCTTTTCGTCCGTTTCTTTTTCATTTTCGTTTAAGCAAGGTTCACGGGTGAAATCTGCAATTACCAATGCGACCGGGGGTATAATCTACGGCGACGACGGAGCGGAGCTAGAAACTGCGCGCAAGGTCGGCCGAAGTGAATCGCGCCGCGTTCGTTAGAATTGCACGGGGCATAGGCGAAGAGCCCCGGCCACTTTTCTAGTGAAAGCGTCCTCGTATCGTAACGACGTGCACCGAGTCGGCGTCCTTCGCGATGTTTAAATAACTTAATGGCTAATTATGCAAATTTCCGCGTATTAAAGATGGACTATGTGGTTAATGACTAATGATGGAGACGCGCCGATGGACGAGCCGATGAATTGTATCGCCACGTTCCCGTCGCAGAGCGGCGAAGAAGTCACGCGCGTATGGAAATGTTTACGCGCAGATGCACGCGAGGAGAGAGAGAGAGATGATGCTGCGAACGGAGCGTCGTTTGAAACGACGCGTATGCGCCGTCTCCGCGCTAAACGAAATCGAATGACTATATAATAAGAATAAGAATCACTGTATTATTATTGTAACATTATTGTAACATTGTGATATAATTGTGATAATTACAAAGAAATATTTTCATTTTCTATTTTTTGAGAGAAAATTTTAAGTGATTAACCTTACGAATTCTTTAGCATACTTTATTAAAAACAGTGAGCGCAGAAAGTTAGTTTAGCAAAACAGACGTAGGGTAGAACACTACAGGGTAATCTACAAATATATATATATATAATATATTGTTATTTATTTTTATTTTTGTTTAAATAAATTTAATTAAATATTTTAATGACTTTCCTTTGTAAAGAGTAGAAAAATCGCCCAAGATTTTTTTTGTAGGATTCTTATTTCCGTAATGACGTAAATGATGGTAGGAATAAGCAAATGTATGTGAATATACATTGCTCGATTTATCGAGACAAATACTTCTCACTAAAAAATATGTATTAGTAAAAAAAACGAGTTAATATGACTTGTTCTCCTTCATGCGTCTGTATGTATCCATACGAATAATAAATTATTGCATTCTACATAATTCTCGATCCACCGTCTTGCAAATAATGTCGAATGACAGATGATTGCTACCTCAATAACGTTCTGCGGAAATGTTCGTAACGGCTGTTATTTGCACGTAAGACTATAAATATGACGATACCGATTACTACAAGCGTTGAGATGCAGTAATTGCATATCGAGCAGCGAAATTACGCGTTGAGCTTAATCGAGGGAAATCGAAGCTCGATGAATGGCAATATAAGAGGAGTAACCCCGTTAAAGTTTCAGACAAAAGTGAAAGGATGTTCACTGAACATTTTCGCACAAGTCTAACAAGATTACGTAATATGTTTCAGGTCACGATAAGATCCGTGTGAGATTTAGAGCAAAGTGAGAGGAGTGAAATCAATAAACAATTATCCAATAAAAAATTAGAACTTTTTTAATAAAATTTTTTTTATACACTGAAAAAAATTCTGGTTAAAAACGGACAAGTCAGAAAAATCTTGTAGGATTGATCAAATATTCTGGTTATTATAATAGAACTCAATATTTTATAACTTATATTACAATAGGAATTCTGATTATTATAAGTTATAAAATATTGAGTTCTATAATAACCAGAATATTTGATCAATCCTACAAGATT
>VBVQ01002636.1:0-23710 GCA_011636635.1 Tetramorium simillimum
GCCGCCGCCGCCGCCGCCGCCGCCGCCACTGCTACTGTATAATACAGTCTTGTAATGGCCGGCGTTGTCCAGTAGAATGTTCTTGGAGCCGGGCGTGACTCGGACCAGGCAGTTCCGCGGACCGGTCACGCGGCTCTGATTCGAGTTAGACTTGGCGTTCGAATTGAAGGCACCACCGGTCAGCGATTGCGCGACGTCGCTGCAGCTGCTAGACGGATCGGAGCTAGAGATGACCATACTGTCGCTGCTGAAGCTCGGACTGGTCGTTACCTCCGTCTGACTGCCGTCGTTGTGATTCGCTACGTTGCTGTCTGGACTCTTGACCTCGATCACAGTGAATTGCGCAGCGTTTCGTGCATCTTGCCGCTCCGCCGACCTATCGTTCTTCCAATCGCGATCGTTGATGATGTCGAGCTCGATACCGCGATTCACCTTGCACTTGTCCTCTCTCGAAGGGTTCGTCTCAGACTTCAACTTCGTCCATTCGTTCTTCCACAACCTGTCATTGATAATATCGATATGCATCTGCTCCTTGTCGGAGAGCCGATTGTCCCCTCGCGCTAAGCAATCAGTGTCAAAGGGGTCGAAGTAGTTTTTCTCACTATTGTTCCAATACTTTGCAGATCTATTATCGAGCGGAGAATCGCATTTATTAGCCCTGAGCGGTTTGGTTGTCTTATCGACGTTTATTCTGTTAAGATCGTTTAACCTCGAGTATGATGATAAATGCTTATTTTCGTGATTCTGGGACAAGTTCTTCTTGTTTAAACTGGCTCTCGTAGTGACACCGTTCTCCTCCATCGTGCAGTCCTGCCCGTTCCTACTACTTCTGCCGACAAACTTGTCTTTGATGCACGGAACTTGCGAGGCGTATTTGACGTAATCGCCGTTCATGTGATGGCGAATCTTGTTCCCGTTCTCATTGATTTCATAGAAGACCGTGTGCGTCGATTGGAGTTTATCTTTGCTTTGATACTTCTCATCGTTCGGCGTACCTTCCGATGGTTGCTTTTCAAAGTTGTACTTAAAATTCTCGGAGATGGGAAACGTGTCAGGCACGTACGTTTGTGTCTCCGTGTCGACCGTGAGAATGCTTCTGTGACACGTGCATGTGTCACAATGCTTGGCGAGAATTCTCTCTTTTTCACGGTCTTCCAGCACCTTCGCCATAATTGCCGCCGACACCATATCCATCGGCGGCTTGCTATCGTCGCTATCATCATCGCTGTGTTTTTCCACAGTAGGTTTGGTGATATTGTACACCATCGCTGTCGGCGGAAACGTGGATATCGGCACAGTGATGCTCTTCACATCTTGCTGCGTGTCCTGCGTGGAGCATCGCTTCTGTGCGACATATGTTCGCACTTTAGCCTGCACCTCAGATGGCAACTGCAATAAAAAGAAAACAATAGTGACTTTGAAACTTCTTATCTTTCTTATCTTTATTTTGAATGTCAAGTGCATATTGCGCTTTTAAATGCTATTTAAGAGATACCAACTTGCAACAAAAAATTAAAAGACATTTCTAAACACAAAATCCATAATATGTCCTTTTAAATATAAATTATCTAAATATTTGCTACATTATTATAATTTCTTAACAAATTTATAGATACTTTAGTTTTATTTAAAAAGTATCAAGTTTCTATATTGCACTAGTTTTTATCCTTTACTTTATCACATTCGCAAAATGTAAATATAAAAATTTATGCGCGCGCATGTGTAATGTTGCTAATGCGTGAAATAAAAATAAGATAAGATAGTGTGATGTTGTATAAATATAAATAAAATGTCATTGTAACATTTAAGTACAGTAGTGCCAACGCATAAAATTTACATGAAAACTAAAATAAATATAAACGATAAATAAATAGGCGAAATGTTATCACAATACAACTATTAAATAAATAGTAGTATAAAATTTATATTTGATGAAATAGTATCTTACCGAATCATATTTCTGACCCACAAAGTTGGAAGGTTTGCATTGAAGCAATTGGATAGCCAAACTAACATCGTTTCTATATTTTTCCTGAAAGGGAGAAAAGAATATATTTTTCATGTGAAATGGATAGAGATATAAATTAATTGCATAATCTTTTTATTTATAAAACGAAGCTTAGCAAAAGAAATATCAAATAAAAGAATATAAAGAAACATTCGAGAATATTAATATAAAAATGGGACACTTACGTTATCTTGAGTTAATCGATGTATCGTGTAATTCGCATCGGCTAATCTATGAGACAGAGTCGCAATGTCCTTCGTGAAGGCACTCTTCTCCGTCTCGCATTTGTCCACTATCCGCAGCAGCTTGTCCTCCAGATTTTGATTCACCTTCTGAACCCTCTTGTGCGCCTCGTGCAAGCGCGTATACTTCTCCTGCCATATCAACAGTTCCTCCTTCATGGAAGCCAGTTCCCCGTTCGGAAACTTGTCAGCCTCGTTTAAGAATTGCGTTTCCATCGTCACAATATGGTTGTCCCTCTCGAGCAATCGTTGGCGCAAGTTCTCTATCTCCGCATGCAGATGCATGTCACAATGCTGTTGGTTATCCTGGCTGCAACCGCTACACTTACAGCCGCATTCCTGTTGACCGTGCTTAATAAGTCCACGAGTATACATAATCATTGTTTTATTAATTGAAACAAAACTGAATATTTATGTCAAGCATAATCTTTGCTACAAATAGACATAAAACATACTTAAGGATATAATATATACATATAAATATTAAGATCCTGTATTTTTTTCATTATAAGTCGAATTACCATTCAATTCCATTGTCAGTCAGTCGACAAGTCAACTACTATAATTATTCAATTAGATTCTGACATAAATCACAAATTACCACCAAATTACTCCAAATCGTCAAGAAAACGTCATTGACACTACAACCTCATTAACCGTGCCATTTACACTTGAAGTGAAAATCTACGAAGGACCGTGAAGCAAAATATCCTCGCGGGACAGAAAACATACGCGGAGATACAGGCGCGCTGCCTGAGAAGTGCATTCGACGCGTAATCATGCGTGACACACGTGCGTAAGTCGCGTCGATAGATCTCAGTCGAGAGCGACGGTAGAAGCGAGCGGACCGCGTCGGATCGGCCGAGGGTCAGCGCGAGACAACGTCCCCGTTGTCCCGCCGAGAGGAAAATCCCTCTCACGAGAAAGAGAGTAAGAGCCGTCCGTCGTCCGTAGTCAGCTGTCACGTCGCCACGTTGGCAGTCGCTCGGCGAGCCAGCCGCCGTCGCGTCGGCGGGAAGCCCGTCGGGCGCGAGGCGCGCGTCCGCGGGGCCCTTGACACACACGTACCTTGCACTTCTCCGCCATGGTGGCCCACCGCGGTATCGGTAACACGGCAAAAATATCGTCTGACGGCGCGACCAGTGCGGTGCCGTTGGCGCCTCATAACCCCGTCCTTCCCTCGGCGTCCGCGACGTGAGTGCAGGAGCGACGGGGGGACCGTCGGCGGCGTGGGAATGATTCACTGCCGCGCGGACGAAGCGCGGCGCGGCATCTTCTCTCCGCTTTTTTTTTCCTTTCTCTCCCCCGTATCCGCGCGAGGAGCGACGCGAGCGCGAGCCGTCGCGCGAGGAGAGGTCCCGTCCGCTCGTCGTCCGTCACCTGCCGTCTTTGTCGGTCGGCACGAGCCAGCACCAGCCAGCACGAAAACGTCTCCAAGGCAGCGCCGTAACGTGTCGCTCCTCGGGCCCGCGCCGAGCTCCGGGATCCAGGAGCGTATACGACTTCGAGCCTCCGGCGATCCAGGGTCCATTTCCACGGCGGATCGATTTTAATCGCGGTTTAACTGATTTTTTTGTTAGCTTTTTCTAATTCGTAGAGATTAAAATTAATCTGCGTGGAAATGGACATAGTTCAATCGGCGCGACCGCTCACAGCAAAATTTCTAGCTCTACAACTCTTTCAGATTTGATTTTTCTTTCCATGTGTCAAATAATAAAAAATTAATATTCTGTCTGTGTTAATAAAATAAATAATATTTATAAGTTAATCGTTGATTTATTTACGAAAACATTTCTAGCTTGTTCAAATTTTTAATCTTTTTTTTCATGTTAGATAAAAAATGTTTTATTCATGTTAAAAAACTTAAAATACTTAACAATTCCTAGTATAAGATGAGCTAATCAGTTAATTTTATCAGCGATCGCTTACTGCAAAAACTTCAATTACGTGACTCATCATCTCAAATCTAATCTCTTTCTGTGTATCAAAGAAAGACTTAATAACTCTATGTGTATTAACGAAATATCATATTATTATTAGATAAAACAATCATGAACTAATTGAAATTAAGTCGAAGTTACAATAACGATGATGTTACATCTCTAATGGTGCATACAATTATAATTTAAAAATATATATTAAGATACATATGAATAAAAATTATTCTACAAAATGTGTGCAAGCATGACACTATTATTATTATTGATAGACTTAAATGACTTTGGCTTATTTTGCATGATTAATTTATTAATATATTAACATTACTACAAACGAACGAGAGAAAACAGTTTATAAAAATTTAACACGGATTACGCTGTTGCGGAGAAAATGTTTACATAAAAATTGTATAGACAAGTAATTCTTTTGTATACATATAGTAAATTGTATATAATAAATTGCACAAAGACAGATGACGTATGACGCAGCGCAGGCTGATTTGCAAAAGTATTTATTAAATGTGTGTTACATCCCCATACATGATTTATTTAACCATAAGTCGTTAATGGCGTTAATACAATCATAATAACATTAAATGTTCATGATATCGTGTCAAATAGAATACTTGAGAAGTCGTCGAATCAAAGTGTGTGTGTGCTTAAACTTTATAGAAAAAACTGCCGCATCTCGAAATAGGACCGCGAGTACCGCGGTCGGGATAATGCAGTTGTAGTTTGCCTAAATGCACGAGTTATTTGATCGTAAGAGCTAATTTTACGTTTTTACTGATCGTCAACGTTGACCACGGTTGCTTCCTTTTCTTGATTTGAAAAATACATTCGGGATTGCCAGAAATAGTGCAACGATTCAACAGTCACGAAGTAAAAATTCATTCTTCTTTTCAGAACGTATATTCCAACGTTTCGAGAACGGAGCAATCAATATTATCTGGTTTTTTTTTCAAAGAGAAGAAAAAAAAGATACCGTCACAAATATTCAGCGTATTCATCTTTGCTATTCGGCCACGCAAACGTCAGCCGCTGTAATCTCAAGCCGGTTTTAGCCAATACACCTGCATAAGATGTTTCGTGCAACAAAATTAAGTATGTCAAGTATAAAGCCATAAAACAGCTATTTTAAATCAATCATACTTGGTCGTATTTATGGTGGAATAGTCAACTCGACGTCGATTGGTTAAATAAATAAAATACAAAATTAATTAAATCCAGTATAAAGAAAGAAAAGGCATCGATTACAAAACAGATATCATTGAATACTTTTTTGAGAATAAAAAAAAATACATTACTTGCGGCGGCGAATTAAACACCTTTCTGGAACAATCCTGTGTATGTACGTATAACATTCGTATAATATTTATGTATATATACAGAGTGCGACAGTGGTCGAGCGCTTGTTCTGATCAGACAATAATCACTACTGACAACAACGTTAAAACTCTGGGGCGGACTACCAAAACGAAAGCATCACAAACGCGGCTTCACAATCCTTTTCCTTTACAGCATATAAATAAGATTATTTTGTTCGCTATCTAAAAAATTTACGTGTAATGCAAATGTATATGTATATATATGTGTACATATATATATATATATATATATATATGCTTATACATTCATAAAATCTTAAAATAAAAATAGTAAATGTTATAGACTATGGTAGTGCCGTCAATGGTGCACTACGATATTTTCAAACGATGAGATTAACATGATATGATAACAATGAAACAATAATTAAAGTCTTTAGTATTATCATGTTTTATAAGTATTAAATAAATGTATCATATTTCACAAGTATTAAATAAATCACCGCGTGATCTCTTTGATAACTTCGAGAAGGGTTCATTAAACTCATCTTGGAAGATACCGTCGCATCCCCGCGCCCAGGTCCCGAGAAAGAAGTTCCGCTCGAGGGACGTCCACCCTCTCGCCGAATCGTGACGCGCGCGTTTGTAACGCACACGTTCGCACAGGCCCGCGTTAGCAATTTATACTACATTGTAAAACTACGTACGACAGAGGAAAACCCTTATCTAATTTGCTGTGCACGTAGCCCAACGTCCTACGCGACCATCCCCGCTCCGGTTGATCGTCACTTCGCGTTAAGCAGTCCCTACACGGTCAATATTGTTTTACAATCGTATTGTACAACATTATCGACGCTCCCTCTACGGCCAATATTACTGTATACAATATTTAATACTGCACAATAGTATTGATCGTGTTAAGGGCGCAATAATGCAGGATGGACCGAAATTTCGCGGGTTTGCACAATATATTTCAATAGATTTTGATTGACACAATATATTGCACAAACCATTCGATACAATCCCTACACGATCGACACGATTGTACACTGTCAAATATTGTACAATAATATTGATCACGTAGGGACCGCTTCACGCGAACACGAAGTGCCGACATGCCCCCAATCGAGAAACTCCTCAAAAGCGCTACGGTTTAGCCTGGCCACGTGAAACGGATGCGTTTCAAGGATAAAAATTCGATTGATTAAGCACGACGGGAACCGGTACATTCTCGTTTAGCCTCGATTGCAAAATATAAGACGTAGCATTTAGACCTGTCGTGCGAAATACAAGACGTGGTGTTATCGACGATCCGAAAGTATGTTTGCTCCCCAAATGGTACGGATTACACGGATATTACAGATAAACACGAAAGCGAGGTGCCGCGAACAGAGCCGCGTTGTACTTATCGAAATATGTAATATGACAAAATGAGCGGAACGTATAAAAAGCAACGGTTTTCTTTCTTCTTAATTGTTATTCTAATTATTTAACATCGCGTAACTTTTTTTTCTTTCTTCCCTTTAAATTAATGCAGTCTGTCTCGATTGATAAAATTCCTCCTTTTTCGATATAATTGTGATCTTGGTATAAATTTTTTTTTTCTCTCGAGTATAAATAAATGCACATCCCTTTACTATACAGATTTACCGAAAATCCTAAAATTGCATATTTTTTAAATTTACTATATACAAATTAAGTTAACAAATTTTATTCCTCTTATGACATCATTTTCGCAGGCTAATATCTTTAATTAAAATAATGTCATCTTGATTTTTCTGCCAGAACACATTAATTCATTCCGATGTAAATGGCATGGGACGATCGACAATCGCGTTTTATTTTAGCTCGAAGTTATATTAGAAAAAAATCGGACCGTTTCTCTCGACATTCGTCCATTTATTGCAATAGTCCATCTATGCAAGAAGAAATATCCCTACGACGTATGACACAGCATTAGAGAGGAAATATATATGTGTATACGTTTATATGGTGCCTACAATCGAAATGATCCAAACATTGATTTACGTTCGATATGCGACAAGCCGGCGAACACCGTACCGGCTGTTCTGTTAATGTCTTGTTGATGGAGAACTTGGCGTGTCGTGGAAAATGTGAAATACGATCTCGGCTCCGTGAGAAAACGCACGGCGGAATAACGCGAAATACAAATCAACGAAGTCACGTATGCCGCTCGGCAGTTTTGTTTTTCTTCCGAGGGGAAAAGGCACCGATACTCGTGCTCTCGTAACGCGATTTAACACCTTGAATCCACCGATCTAAAACAGGTCCCTACACGGTCTACATTACTATGCAATGTTTGATGATATTGCACAACATTACTGATCGTGTAGGAATTATATTAAAGGTTTGTGCAACATCGTGCGTCAATCAAAAGTTGCAAAAAAAAAAATTTAGGAAGAAAACTGCACAATTTTCGTTTAGTCTTCTAACGTTCTAATCTGAACTGCAGCAATATTGTGCAATAGTACAGACGGGTCTGCAGATAGATCTATAGACAGTCCGATATTTCGCGGGATGCACAATATATTTCCAACTTTTGTAACACAATATATTACACAAACGTTCAATATAATCCTTACACAATCAATATTATGTAATATCAGATGTTGCTCAATAATATTGATTGTGTAGGAACCTCTTAATATGCGCGCGACACGTGGCATCGATTCGACTCACGCCATCCGCGAAAGACTCCTTTTGTAATCTATTATTCGTTCCATCGGCTTACCCCCTTCAATGCACACGCGTTACATATGAGTGCAGTCCCATTTAGATGCGTGATTCTGATAAACCGAGCTGAGAAAATAAAACGGAAAATAGAGGCTACTGGATTCAAGGTGCTAAAACGTCCGGCGAAAGTAGGATAAGTACAAAGTGGTTTTATGCTGATCACAAGCCATTAAATCCACCTGCCGTATTAATCATTCTGGTCACCTCGCGCACATCGCATTCCAGATTTTCTATTACAAAGGTATTGTTCTTTTTTTTTCGCGAGTACACTGCGTCGATCTCACGCAGGGCGCGCAACACGCGTGTGTGTATGTATGTATGTGTGTCTGGCTCTCGTATAAAGTAATTGACTATCTACTTATCATTAAGAAAAGGTACGTTGTTGTCGCATTCGGCAATTTTTTTCCATCTACGTGTGAACACAGCTAGAAAGTTTGGAACATTTCAAATGTTGATCGTCTCTCTTACTCTCTCTTTCTCTTTCATTTATATAGAATATATACATACATATACTTTTATGCGTGGATACATGTGCATGTGTGTGTGTGTGTGTATATATATTATATATATATATATATATGAATGTGTGTATATGTAAGCACATGTACACATATATATATACATATATACATGTACATATGTATATATTTGTATATATTATATATATTATATATGTATATATTATGTAAGAATATTAATAAAAGAATATGTCCGAATGCAATATTGCTTCATTCTACGTACATATGTCGTAATATATTTGTATATATGTATATATATCTATATAGACTTTCCATATTCCTATATAACAACAACATAACTCTTCTGAATAAGATTTTAATAAAGTGAACACAAAGTTCCTACGCTAGGGCAGATTACATGCATTTAGCGAACGGCGCTAACTGTAAAACGTGAAAGTTGCAGAATTGTGCTACATATGAGAACGACCCGGTTCACGCCGGCCCCTCTTCGTCGTAACGGAGGCACCGTTTCGTCATGTTTCTTGATTTTATCTTTATCATATAAACTCAATTTTCTCGAGGCCAGTATGTCATTAAATGTAATCTTTTTAACGTCATTGATGGATTTATTTAACATTACAACTAATTCGCGTTAGGAAAACGATGACTACGATGGTAATTTATTCGCCGAGAAAGAAATTAATTCACTTTGTTGAACGTAGACAATCAGGCCTCGAGAGTGTTTGATATTCGTCGACATGAAATTGCACCTCCGTTACGCGAAACAAGGCCGCGAGAAGATATTAATGAGTCATCCTATATTTTTGATTAAAATGTCGTCTAACGTAGTCTACTTTTTTCTAAGATACACATCTAGATTAATCTTCATCGCTCATGTATCCGGCAACACTGATATACCAGTTCGCGTGTATCGAGCACAGCTATAATTCTATAATGCGATATTAAATATAACATACTCCCCATGATTTTACCGTATTATTGAAACTATTACTCAAAGGTGTATTATTTCTGCTATCAGTTGCAAAGTAGGAATGCACTTCGTGCTTCTCAGAGATTTTATCTCAAAATTACAAATATTCGCAATGTCGTTTGTTCATGTAACAAAAATTGTTCCTTCGAGAAGATTCACATTTTGTTCATTGTTCAATAAATTAATATTGCACAATTAATATTGCACATCTCGGACTAATCGTACTCCGTCCGATTTTCGGTGTTTTCAGATTGAACACCCAAAACCGGAAAATAAAGAATTATTATGATTATACAAAATCGTTTACAGATCTAATCTTTAACAAATTTTGCAATTTTTAATTCTTATTTTACATTCTACGAAAAATTAACACTGTTAACTTACAAAGATTTCTATTAAGAGACTGATGAATTTAACTTTTCTAAATGTATGATACAGACATAAGCATATGGAAATTTATTAGATGAAATGTAACTGTAATAAACTGTGCATTTTTAGACTATTATATATTGACTGTGTTAATTATAATTCAAGATATATATACGTATATAAATGTTCCTTATCTGTTATGCAAAGATAAAATCATTAAAGATGCAGTAAACTGACTAGCTTTCGCAAAATTAAGTAAAATGTTTATAATTCGGAATTAATATAACTATAAACACAATAAAAGTATCTCGAAGGAACAACTAATTTTACAGAATAAATCACAAATGAGAATTAGTTTTTGACATCAACACTTGTCACTAATTATTCACGCAGTACATATGTGTGTGTGTGTACATATATATATTTTTTTCTGTATACACATACGTACACACTTATAGCATATATAAAGATAACACTGTAATAAAAACAAGAAATACGTCTATTATGTATATAAAACCAACATATGTATAAGGAAATATATATTATTGATGTCTCATTTAAATTCTCTATAATATATATATATGTATATATATATAAAAGGCCGAATGTACATTGACATGCCATTGATATTACTATTGTATTAATATTACATTCTGTTTAAACGCGTTGACTCCATGAGAAGCTGAATATACGCAGAAACATTTAAAGTTAAAAATAGCATATAATTTATAAGAATAAATTCGGCATTTGCTCGTTCGCGCGTTCGAGTATGACGACAACAACAACTCGTCTAACTGCATGTCGCAGTTAATTTTAATGTCGGCGGTTCGTTAATCCAATATCATTGGTTATCAATAAAAAAATCTCAATGGCGGCAATATCTTTAAATAACAAGTGTCGTGGATCTTTCTTCTTCCCAAGCACGAAAATTAATAAGATGCATTCGCGTCGTTACCCTTACACGGGAGGGTAGAACGAATTTGTTCTCACACCTTGTTAGATTATATAATAATAATATATATATATAAAACAAATTTATCCAAATCAGAATATATCAAGATTCTATCGAAATCACGTTTATCACGCCATCACAATCGATTGTAATTATATTATATACACACGCAAAATAAAAGGTAACTTTTTAACACTTCATTCAATTCTTCTTTACGTTATGTATATCTAAGATGCAAATAAAACCTTTAGAGCAAATATTAGTCATATCGGAACAAAACCAGTTATTTATAATCCAGTTTTAAATTAGACTATAATAGGACAAATAATGAGAGTTAATTCCAAAAGTTTTGGGACTTGGAACGAACATTCCTCTTTCGGCGTGAAATGAAGCCCTAAATTCTTTCTGCATCTCAACGTATTATCTTTTACAAAAACATCTTTTGAATGTAAAGTATGTTTTAGTTATTCAATGTAAAATATGTTTTGAATTATGATTACCATAATTTAAGAAGATTCAGATAACTATTTAAAAAATACGCGAAATTATGGGTTGATCTTATCATTAAACACGAATGAAAATGTGTCATCCTATGTAACATGATAAAAAAAATGAAATTACAATGTGTACTTTATTTTACACCGAAAATATATCAAGTTTTAAAAATATATCAAGTTTTAAAACTTTTGGAATTATTCCCATTAGTCTTCCCGTATTATAAACTATCAACGCTTAAACAAATGGCGTTGCCAATTCGATTATACAGCTCCAACGCATTTGACAACAACAGATGTAACAAAACAGATGTAACAAAGTAAATATACAATTCATCGATTTGCGATAATTATATGGAGATAAACAGGTTCTCTCAATTCCTCGATATATATATACGCGCGTACATTTCGATTAAAGTTTAAGTTATTTCAAGAATTGATCGAAGAAACAACTCGTCATGATATGACATCTATTCTCATTTTCACGCATATACTAATGCGTCGTTTACTAATCTATTTAAATTGTCGCTAATCTATCTTTTTTACAAGCAACCTTGCATCCGGAGTTAAACATTTATTACTCCAATTTATTATTATATATACGTAACATGTAATAATGCGACACTTCTCGTCATAAAAAATCGTAAGCCTTAGTTCGAACAAGGTCATTTGTAATTACAGGATGGATAATTTTTGTCACTGAAACGCGTTAGTAAACCTGTTTCCAATATAAAAATTCACATTTACATTATCCGTATATATTAAGAATATATTTTAATTAAAATCCTTTTAATAATGGATTACAAAATGAAAATTAGTCTCGGGCTAAAACAATAATAACGCGTTTTCTGAAAAACAAGTAATTACATTTTTCTTTTTCTTTAAAAGAAACAGGTTTCTTAACTGTTTTCTTAAAAAGATTCTCTTTATACCTTAAGAGCAGCTTTGGGAGACCAATGATGGAAACGGGCGGGTCCTGCGGGATAAGAGGGCTGGTGTACCCACTTGTTTCCTCGGTGTCCCATAAAGGGCGGCGGAGAGGGACCACCGAGGAAATGCGGAGGCATTATATTATACCATGGCTGGTTGATTGGATGAGGGCCATAACCCATGCTGAAGGAATGGCCGAACCACGAACGATTTCTGTTCAGATGCAGCCTAGGACTGTTCAAGTTACGCCTCTTACCTGTACCGTTCGTGCTATGCTGTTGATTTTGATTAGCGATGCTTAATGGTTTTGATTTCGACTGTTGTTCTGTGCTTGCGTTTAGAGGGGATTTCTAAAATCAGAGTACATCAGAAATTTAATATATTTTAAAAATATTGTAGCGTCAGATATGAAAAATATAGAAGTGTGTAAACAAGTTATAAATAGCAAATATTCGAAAATTAATAATTTCAGAGACATTCGACTGTTTAATTTGTAAGTCAATAGTTCTTTGTGTACGAACTCACACTGTTCAGCATATGATGAATAAATTCGGAACGGCGATTTCATAAATTATCTATTATGAAAATATTTCGCGTGGTTAAAAGTATACATAAAGATATTATATAAGCTGAGTTATAAATTTAAAAAACTGAATATCTCCGAGGCTATCAATTTTCTTGAATACATTTCTTGAAAAAAATTCTCTCATCTATTCTATTAAAGATTACGTATTTACTTATCTATATGCGTACATATTTATCTATTCTACGCGTAGAATTTAGAATTTAATTTCGCAATACTCGCCTGTATCTTGATGGGCCCCACGTGGGCTGGCTTGTTCTCGTTCTCCGCGTTCTCGTTATGCTCTGCTTGAAAAATGGGTACAGTGTTCTCCTTGTCGTCGAATGATGCCAGCGTGCAGTATGATCCCTTGCTCTCGCCAAAACGACAGCAAACCTCGTTGGGATCAACCCACAGCGTTAACTCCACCGGCAAGGCTAGATCCTCGTACTTGACACCGGCAGCATTCGCGGCGCTCTCCAGGGTCGCGTCCCGACGATTGTGGCCGTTGACGCGAATGCAACGGTAGCCCTGGCCCTTAAACGGCTTATCGGGGAACCAATGATTTTTGAAGCGTTCCGTCAGCAGTTCGACCAGGTGCCGTTTGAAGCATTCCAATTGATCGGGACTAAATTTTTCGCTTTTTTCGATCAGCTTTACTAAGAACAGTACCGCCGCCCTGATCTCGTTGAGCATTTTGTCGCTGTTGCACACCTGGATTACAGGCCACCTGGACGCACCTCTCGCGATACCACAGTAGCAAGCTCTTGGAAACTAAAGTACCATTCGCCCAAGTCACGGTGGAGCACATAGAGCCCTTCTGCACCGTCGCGACGTTTGAATTCCTCAAGATCTATGTTTCCGGCGTGAATGGTTGGGATCGTGGCTGCACTACTTTGCCGCTGCACAATTCTATGTATGCTACGTGTGCCGTGTATTTCGCTAATGTTGTTACACGCTGTATACAAAGAAAAGAAAAAAACATTAGCAATCACATTACATACCTTACGTATACTTTATTTCTAAGTTTTTTATCTCTCGCAGTTCAGTGTCGCGGATCGGAGGATGGAATACAAATCGACGGCTTCTCGCCAAAGCAAGACAGGACAATATCGCGCACAGGCTCACTTCCTACCGATCGAAAGAACTCGTCCCGCAGCGAAAAATATAAACGTGCACTTTAAATCGGAAATTGGATTTCTCCTCCAGTCCGGTCCATCTGGCGACGTTTCAGCGGCACTTGGAGGCGAAGCGCGAGGTGCGCTCCACTTTCTCGCGCGTTCGAAAACACGGCTCGCGCCGTCGACGCGACGCACGGCCACGTGTCCGACGCCGCCGGGCCGATGCCGCACGGTCGACGGCGTCGTTGCGTCATCCGCGCGACCGGTCGCGTCAGCGCGGCGAATCGGGGCGCAATATGTTATGTATGCGGGCCGCGCGGATCGGGTTTGCCGTCGACGGCGAGGTTAGGGGGAGGCGAGAACGCGGGGCGCGTCGCGTCACCGACGACGACGATTACGACGGCGGTCAATCGTGACTCACGCCATCGATTTCACGCGTCGCAGGTGCAGATCGTTGCCGTTTTTACCGAGATGCGCGCGACGTGTGCATGCACCTCGTCGTCGCCGCGAGCGGATCGCGCCCCGCGGACACGCTCGGTCGCGGACGCGACGAGCGGAACGACGGCTACGCGGACGGCCGCGTCGCGACGTGGATAACGATATCGCGATCCAATAGCGACGTTAAAAACAGATCTTACGGGTTGGCGACGAAGACTCGTTGCGCTGCCAGCGGAGCCACTCTCTCTCTACGTCTTCTCTCTCTCTACAAGTAAACGTACTCGACCCAACACGTGTTACGTTGCACCCGTGGTCACGAAGAGTGTTCCCGACATAGACGTCCGTCCCGTTGTGGCCAGAGTTGGGCACGTATTAAGCTAGGTCTACATTGGTCGATCGCAACATCGTGAGCGCACGTGAGCGTCGTAATCGTAAAGTCGTGACCAATCAGGGTGAAATCACACGCAAGGTCTGTAGATGAACGACGAATTTAGCTTTAGACTTCTTCGAAATTAATAACTGTAAAACTATTATTACCCAAATGTTTTAATACTCTTTCTAAGCTTCCCCAAATGATTCCCAAATTATATAAGAAAGAATAATTAAAATATATTCAATTTGTTTGCTAACTTGACGGCGGTATCAGCGTGCGGAATAGAAAATGCGTGATTCGAATAGCCAATCAGCGCTTTTCCGCATTATATCTATCTCGCATGATTGGCTGTACGGTTAACGCATCCTCTGTCCAGCACGCTGATTCCTGTATCATGTGATTTTACCCTAAATAATCGCATTATTTTGCTCCGAACTTTATGGCGTAGCTCAGCTGACGAAGCCAGAAGCGCACGTGGTTTGACATTGATCACATCGTAGAGATCAAGTGGCATTTTATTGTTAAGAAAAATCACACGTTGACTGGTATCGGTACTGACTTCAATTTGATTATTGCCGCATCTGCATCTCGGCAAGATGTTGAACACACATAGAAGCGAACCTAACATTCTAATAACAGGTAATTAATAACATACACATTGCAGTTATTTGATATAATTCTGAGTATTCTTTGAAAATTGTCGAATCGTTTTTCAGGCACACCTGGCGTGGGCAAGAGTATGATGTCGAATCTGTTGTCGCAAAAAACTGGACTGGAATGGCTCGATGTCAGTAAAATAGCCATCGAGAAGGAATGTTTGGAGGAATATGACGAGGAATACCAGTGCAGCGTGTTGGACGAGAGGAAGGTAATTTCTTTTAATACCATGGTTACATTTCATTATATTGCAAAGTTTTTTAGCTGAAATAAAATTATATACTTATTCGTGCTTAATATTAAATATTAAGCACGAAATATTAATATTAAATATATAAATCTTTGTGTATCTTATTCTAGTTACTGAACAGTATGAAAGGTCTTATGAGCGAAGGAGGAAAAATTGTTGACTATCACAGTGCCGATTTCTTCCCTGAAAGATGGTTTGACATCGTATTCGTGCTCAGAACGAATAATACTATCTTATACGACCGACTCAAGGAAAGGGGTTATTGTGGAAAGAAACTGGAGGATAATATAGATTGTGAGATTTTTCAAATTATTCTCGAAGAGGCAAGGGAATACTACAGGGAAGAAATAGTACACGAATTAACGAACGATACTCTAGACCAGATGATGGATAATGTAAATAGAATATGTCAGTGGCTGGAGCAATGGAAAATAGATAATCAGCAAATGTGAGATGTGCATTAAGTTTTTCTCAATCCGACTTTTATCCTCTTGTTTTATACTTACATTATTTAGATTAAACTAGTTAAACTGATATGACTTATACTTATTTTGATTCCAATGATTTATTATAATAAATCACATTTGTCGACGCAATAAAATGATTGTACGTATATACAAGTTTTAAGACCCACTAAGTAAAAATCTGTACATATGTTATAACATATATATATATATATATTTACAGTAAAGAAACATATTTTTTACATTTTATATACTGAGTTTATATTAAGATATTAAAGTGTTTCGTGTAGAATATTCGTTTTTTGTAAAAATTGCAATGCATTTATTCTATTATACCTAAATCATGCTTCAGCTTCTTTAATCTATTATCTACACTATCGTAATATTTCATTTTTATTAAAATCTTCGTTGCCGTTTCAATATCTTCTTTATTGAACGCCTCCGCCACTTGCCTGAAAAAAAGAATTTAAAAAATAACATTAAATACTAAAAATAATTTTAATATAGATTTTAAAGTTACTAAAACTGGGGATTACCTTGACATTGTGTCGAGCAGTTTCTTGGATTCTTTAGCCAGTTTCAGGACCTTATCTTTGTCCTCTATCGCGTTTTCTATCTCTTCATTACGTTCCATAATCTCCATGAGAAATTCTGGATTCAAGCTGGTAGTACCTTCTGGTATTGATATACCTTTTAATTGCAACATATACAATCCTCTTTTTAATGGATGCGCCAACGTACTGTAAGCCTTATTTATTAGAGACGACAACTTTTCTGAGATTTGCCTTTCTTTCTATCGACAGTTAAAACAAATTTTACTTACAGACAAGAAACGAGGGTTTCGATTATAAATTGAAAAGCTTCCGAGAGAAGATCGTTTAGATTACATCATGAATACTCACCTCAGATTTGTTACTGAACTTATCGGGGTGCAATATTTTTTGCAGCTCCCTATATTTTTTATGAATTTCTTCATTCACCACGTTGTAATCCCTTTTGATTCCCATAATATCAAAATAATTCAAGTTCTGTGGTAATTCCTGCAACGTCTTGCACTTGGAGCAGAATAGCTCAGATTTGTACACAAAGTCGCAATTCCAACACTTCGGCGGGCTGTCGCTGCAGAATCGTAAGGATCCCAAAGGAATGGTGGGGTGAACTGTAGTCCTTGATGACGCATGATGTGAATACAGCTTACACTGTTGTTTAACTGGGCTTATCGCCACTGCAGATTTTCTAATAACTCTCGCCAAGAACATTTTTCCCAGGTGGTCTTACAATCTAATCAAAAAGAAAAAAATCATCATTATTATATAAAAGCTACACAAAAATTTTGTATCCTGTGCCACTATTTGAAAAGCAAACTGCAGTCTTATCTCTCTTCGAACGAAACAATTGAATATGTAACTCTTTGAAACCAAATAGACAGGAAGTAAAGAAAATTGATGATGTTACAAATTAATCATGCGTTTTGACATTAAAATTAAGAACTTTTAAGATGGAATTTAGAATTAAAAACTAAATTCTGCTACTAAAATGAAGCACTAAAATTAAAATCACCTGCAAAAAGTAAAGTTCAGTTTCACTTCTGAGAAGCTCATACAGAGTGATTATTGTTTTGCACAACTTTGAGCTTTCATAAATTTCTATACAGAATAAAATAGAGTTCGTGAAAAAGCGAAAGAATTCCCTCAATATCTTCCGTTTACATCATTCATCTTTTACAACAAACATCTAGTCTTATACTCATACCAACTATTGTATCCTAACCTCCCTACTACACATACAACAAATCACACAACACACATACACACGTATTTCATTATGCATCCTACCGAGCGTTCATTTCCGTGTTTTTCCTCGGTTTTTTCAAAGAGACTCGCGTGACACACATAGATAAATATAGATAAATATTGCTGTCCCATTTGCAAACACGCGCCGGATCGATCAATCTCATTCACTCGAGTTACTCCTGCCGCCTGATCACCTGCGAATCACAAGATCGGCGACAGCTGGATTCCCAATCCCAACTGCCTCGGTCTCCCACTCGCCTTCTCGGAGGGAGAAACGACCTGACACGGTCCGGAGATTATCACGGAGCTCAACCAAGCCGATTGGGGCAAGCTTAAGTCCTTGGTTGGGAGATAAACAGGTAGTTCAGAAAGGAAGTGCGAGAGATAGCCAACACTTATAACCAAACCTCGTAGGTGCGGGATACCCGGAGAGCAACGAGGTTCCGGGTACTTCCCTCGTCCGCTGACGCCATGCGCAATGGGTGCATGATTCCTCCGAAGTGGTGTCCGAAGAGTTGGTGCGCGCCTTGCCCGCAAGTGATAAGGATCTATCAGGCGGATATCGTCAATCCCTTATCGGGACGCGAACAGAATGTCCGTTTGCTGCACGATTTCTTCAGCTTGCACAATCGCAGCCCACGTCTGACCCGCGGCGTCCCGATCCGACGTGCGGGGTTATGAATTCGACCGAGAATCGCGGTCACGAGGACGACGCAACTGGCGAAATTTGACGGGAGCTGCGTGCCGTCGGAGCGAGTCACCTCGGAGCTCCTGGGAGAGAAACAAGAGAGACAAAATGGGGGACTATCGGCGACAGTTAGGTTACTTGATCGAGTGGCTGGGCACCTTCGACCTTCAGGCACCGCACAGCACCGCGGAGGAGATAAGCGACGGTGTCGCCCTGGCGGAAGCCCTTGCCAAGATCGCGCCAGAGTGGTTCACGGCGGTGTGGAAGGCGAAGATCAAGACCGACGTGGGCACCAACTGGCGCCTTCGGGTGAGCAACATGAAGAAGATCGTGGAGGCTGTGATGGAGTACTACGTGGAGTGCCTGAACCAGCAGTTAGCCGGCTACGCCAAGCCGGACGCTGGCAAGATCGGCGAGCACTGCGACAACGACGAGCTGCGCCGCCTGCTGCAGCTGATTCTCGGCTGCGCTGTCAACTGCGACCAGAAGCAGCAGTACATCACCAGGATAATGGGCATGGAGGAGATGGTGCAGCAGGCGATAATGCAGAGTATTCAGGAGCTGAACTTTGAGTCTCTGGTAGACGCGACAGACGGTGCCCTACAGATACAGAGGCTCTACGCCGAGCTTCAAGCGGCAGTGGAGATGAAGGATCAGCTGGCGCAAAGGTGTCACGAGCTCGATCAGCAGCTCTCTCTGTTGCAGGAGGAGAAGGCCGGAGTAATCACGGAGAATAAGAAGCTCCAGGAGCGGCTGGACGAATTTGAGAACCCGGAGGAATCTGGCTCTATCATCAAGTACTCCGGGCTGCGAAAGCAGGTGGAAGCATTGAAGGATGAGCTGTTCAAGATGGAGACTTCGAGGGATGATTATAGACTAAAGGTAGAGCTGCTGGAGAAGGAAGTGTTGGAGCTGCAATCGAGGCAGGAGGATCTACAAAAGGCCGCCGACGAAGCGAACCATCTGAAGGACGAAGTGGACGCCTTGAGGGAAACTACAGATAAGGTAGCAAAGTACGAAATTATGATCGAGTCGTACAAGAAGAAACTGGAGGACTTGAGTGATCTTAAGAGGCAAATGAAAATCCTGGAGGATAAGAACGTCGAATATCTGCAAGCCAAGTTGGACTACGAAGAAGAAGTAAAGCGCACAACGATGCTGCGCAATCATCTAGAGGTATGTAAACAGCAGCTCACCGAAGTCAATCACAGGCTAGACGAACAGAGCAACAAATACGATCGGCTGGAGTTTGAAGGCAAGAAGATGGAAGCAAAGTTGGGCGCCCTGCAACGGGAGAGGGATCGGCTGATCATTGAGAGAGATGCTTTAAAGGAGACGAACGAGGAGTTGAGATGCACGCAACTGCAGGCTGCCGAGAACATGGCAAAACCCAGTACCGACGGAGTTTCCGGGACGGAAATGATTCCGCTTGAGGTGAAAGAGAAGTTGCTCCACCTACAGCTGGAGAACAAGATGTTGAAGATGAAGCTGACTGGCAACGAGGACAAGTTGCCGAGTGTGCAAGCGTTCCTCGAGGACTCCGAGGAACGTTTGAATACACTGCGAGGGCAAAATCGCAAGGCGAATCAGAGGATAATGGAGTTGGAAACCAAACTGGAAGAGGCTATGGGCACTCAGATCAGCGGTGACAGCAAGAGCGACAACGTAGGCCTGAATCAGAAGATGTCGCAGCTGCAGGAAGAGCTACGAAAAGTGCAAACCGACAAGGAGCGGTTGACGCTGCAGCTTGAGGAACGCGAGAGCGCTCTGCAGACTCAGAAGCAGAAGGTCTTCACTCTTCAGGAAAAAGTCACTCGAAAGGAGTACGAGAACGCTGCGCTCGACGAACGCTACAAAAAGTACATTGAAAAGGCCAAGAGTGTTATAAAGAGCCTCGACCCGAAGCAGAGTAATTCTTCGCCAAGTGAGGTAGTCGTGCTGCGCAACCAGCTGGTGGAGCAGCGCAAAATAATCGAGGATATGGAGCGGTCCATGAAGGAGTCCAGGCTGCTACGAGAGATGGAGGAGAAGCTGATGGTGACCGCTTTTTATAGACTAGGCCTGAACTGTCATAGAGAAGTGATGGATCAGCGCCTTGCGGCGCTTAGTTCGGGACAAGGTCAATCTTTTCTAGCCAGACAGAGGCAACCCTCGACGAGACGTTATCCCCCTTATAACTCGAAATAAGAACTCGCGTAAAAGCAAGTTGATTTAACACTTAAGTATTATTACAAGATAAAGTAGTAAATGGTTATTTAAGATAATGTCAACAATGCGACAAATGTGATGCTACACAACACATAAACTTAACGATCATAAAATTATTCAACAATTATTGCAAATTTAATATTTAGTGTCACCAACTCGTAATATATTGCTAAGGCGTCACATTTATCTCTCTGTTACGATTATCTCGATTGATTACATTTCTTTTGATGTAGATACAATTGAATGAACCAAAACAGAAATAAAATATCTCTTTTTTTAATAAATAAAAAAATTGATTTTTTATGAAATTTTATGGACTTTTGTATTTACACAGAATTGTTAATATATAAAATTGTTCAACCTTTAACCATTTATATGTATATACTTAGCCAATTTTTTGTCTTCCTATGAAATCATCAAACGCAAATATAATAAATCTAACATTCAATTCTATAATTCACATTTTTATCCAAATGATTTTCTAGCTATTAGAGATGCGCCAATACACATGTTCCTATATCTTTAATGAATATGTAAAGAAAGGTAATCGCACGAATATCTCCAACAGTTAGAAAAATGAACTATATATTTCTTGTACATTTCAAAATTGTATCTATATCGTAATTGTTTACTATATTTACTTTATCTTAATCAGACTAAGAAAAGAGGATATGTATTGAGTAAAGTGTAAATAAGATTATACATAGGTATTGGAATTTGTTTTGTGATAGGCTAAATATTGTGCAAGGTGTTGAATATGCTGTAATATGAACAAATTTTATCTCTTATAGTAATATTTAAAATCATGCGAATGATTTTACGATTTACCGACGAACAACTATCAATTTGAAAATATTGTGTATACATCTATAATGTTGATGCTTATTTCGATAGAGTGATTGATCGCGGAATATGTGTGTATTCATAAACAAATTATCATTTGTTTTGTGCAACAATACAAGATGAAACAAATTATTGTAAATAATAGACTGCTTTATACACATTTTTCAGATTTGAAAAAATTATACATATAAATATTACAAAGTAAAGAACTTATTCATATATTTATATCTTTATATAGCTACGCGCATTAATGTTATAACTAACATTATTTATTTGATATATTAATTTATGTTATCGCTATTATGTTTTACAATTGTTTTACAATTTTGTTTTATAACTCTCCAATGCACATGGCAATGAAGAACTGGAAAATCAATACATGGAATGTACAGAGATAAATAAATGTCTTATAATATATAACACGTTATGGAAGTAAATTTTATCATTTACATTTAATTATGATTAGGACGTTTCAAAAAACAAATATCTCATATATCTATCATATCTAATAAAATACTGATATTTGTTGAAATTGTTACAATTCATTATTAAATTAATTTCTTATTGGCAAGATTGATCAACAAATTACTTAATTACATAATTACTTATATGTCTTACATATATTTTATAAGCTCTTCTAATGATGTAATTTCTTCAAGAATAAATTTATTTTATATGTCATGTTTATATGAGAGAAATTTGAAAAAGATTCTATACAAATAAAAATTTGAGTAATTATTTTAATCGTTTTAATATTAGGTCTTGCTCAGTTTACATATTTATTTCAATTATATATTATCATTTCTTGTTTTCTAAAACATCTTATGTAGCTGGAAGTATCTGTAGCTATCTCCCTGAGTTTATTATAAATATATCAATAGAACAAATATTCGTATAAATTGTAATATTAATTTTACATATAATGGTTTTTGTGTAATCGCTTGACTAGTTTTTACATATAATTAATATAATTGCAAATTATCAACCTAATTTTGCTAGTATTCAAGACAAACAATTTAAACAATTTAATTATTGCCATAATTTGGACATATTCACGAGAATAGAATAAAATTATCTAAGCAAAAATGATAAATTACACTAATGGAAAGTTAATTTGAAGTAAAATACATGCGACAGATTTCCAGCATATTTCACTGATACTTATAGTTACTGGAATAGCGTTTATTTATTTCTATAACTGAATAGCTGACATATTTTCAATCGTACTTTCGCGTTCATGATGCAACTTATCAACATACATAGATACTCTACTATTACGCTTAATTGGTTTTGAATTGTTTCTAATTTTCTGCAAGTCAGAATAACATCTTTGATAATAAAAGACCGCACTGAGAAAATGCCATATACTGAATTCAGGCCACAATACATCAGTAAAGTAGACGCAAGAGTCAGAAATCTAAAAAAAATATTTTATATACAATTTCTGTTTCAATAAGTTATAAAAGAATATATAAGTCACAAGAATGAAATATGTCTTCTTACTTGCCACAGGAGGAAATCGCTAAGTCGAGCCTCTCCAGAAGTTCGAATTAATAAATCTGGATTTGGAGACTTGTAAGTGTACAAACAATTAGAAATCAGGTCCTCAGTAATATCTTCTGGTAAGATATCAGTATGCTTTACACCCTTTACTATATCTTTAATTGCATTGGTAATTTCATCCCTTGCTGCAGCGAATATTAAAAAACATTAAAAATTATTTTTTATATTATCTATATATGTATATTACTTTATTATATTACTGTATTATACACATTACTTTATATATATATATATATATATATATACAGGGTGTATCTAAAAAAACATATATGGTGTACACCATCAGATAC
>VBVQ01002637.1:0-23714 GCA_011636635.1 Tetramorium simillimum
GGCGGGGGGGGGAGGAGAAAGATTGTCCGAGAGCGCGAGGATAAAAGCGAGCGCGAGAGCGTTGAGAGAAAACACGTGGGATTTCTTGAGGCATGTCGGTCGGTGGCGAATCGAGCAAGTTTCCTCCGAATTGGCTTCCCCGACCAGCGGCAGCCAGCGCAGCCGAAAGATGGCTGCTGATGGTGACCCCGCTGAAAGTTGGAGGAATTTCTCGCGTTCTCACTCCCACCCCGCACTCTCCCGCCGTCGCAGCCGCTCCCGTGTATCCCAGGCTTTCCGCTTGTCTTTGCTTCTCGAGGGGGAAGATCGCGAGAACTCCGGCAGGGGGAGGAGGAGAAGGGAAGGCGAATCCGCGTCGATTCAATCGCGTGCCGGTGAATCCGTATCCCCGGCTCGTTGCATTTTTCTCGCGCGACACGAACGGTTACAATGCAGATACATAGAGCATGTCCGATCAACCGCAATCCTTTCTCGCGACGAGCGCGGCGCGGCGGGAAACGCTCGCGATATTTCTCCCTTCGCGCGGAGAGCCGTGAAAGTTAACTCGCGTTTACACCCGAGCACGCGATGTTATCGGGTTGTCGCCGGGATCGTCGGCAGACACGTCGCGAGTACGATATAACGGAAAATAACAATGCTCTTAGTGGCAGCTCACGTGTAATGCTACTCGGAACGCGAAGTGGTTTGTTCGCGGCTTATCTCCACGCTGAGAAATGGCACAAATCTTCGTTTCCCCCATGATAGGCGGTTTTATCGCGTGCGCGGCGGAACACGAGGCAGAAACGACCCGAAAGATGTGAGATATGGGACGCACAACGTGCGTTCTTAGATGAAGCGCTTTCGCGTTGTCTATCCGATGTAAGATTTACGTGATACGCCGTGTGTCTCCGGCGCGGCGGAAGGAAAATCATTCTTTCGTAGTCGAAAAGTATGCACCGCGGGAATATCTTCAACATCTTCACGTACTCGCGGGCGGCGTACGGCTCGTGATGACACTTTGCCGCTGAATATGCCGCTGAAAGTGAGACAGACGGCAAATTGCGAAGACTTCACAGCGGGGAGGGTGGGTTCCGCGCGCGCGCGCAGGCAAAATCCACCGTAATTAACGCGAGATTCATACGCGGCGGTGGATATCGTCGGGCGACCATAAAAGCCCTCGTTATCCCCGTCGACGCCGATTCCCGTCACGTTCAACCTCTCGTCACGCGCGCCCGACAGCGGTAAGACAGCGGCCGCCGCGCGTCGCGTCGCGCGCGAATTTTCGCACGGATTCCGGCCGCCGCGCCGCGCCGCGCCGCGCCCGTCCGCCGACGTCTCCTCTTCGCGGGTCCCCATGCGTTAAAATTCACTCCCCGCGAATGCGGGGTAGCGGCAACCTTACCGCCCCCGGGGCGTCGCTTCCTTCCATTATGCATTCCTTACTATTGTTGCCGCGCCGCGCGCGCGGAGCAGAGTGCTCCTGAAACAGGTAATTTCAATGAATTACTGCAACGCTTTGGTGTTGCCGGCACCATCGGTACGCTTCCGCGGCCCCGCGCGTATACACGCTACGTTTCCAGGTGGCGGAGTACGCCCCGGGGCGGTTACAGGCGGGCGCGACGCTCCCTGGATATTACGCGGATCTACTTGTCAAGGCATTAACGTGTCTCAACTACCGAAGTTTTGCCCGGCTAAGGATTCGGCGAGCGAGGCACAAGAACCGTGTAAATAGCTGAAAACTCGGGAAGATAGTGGCCCGTTGTAACCGCGTAATATATTGTGTATGTACGTACGTTACGTCAATAATAGATTTTTGTCCGAAAATCGTAACCCGAGCGACGCGGAGAGGCGCGAGCCGTTTGCTGGGTGATTACTCGCGGCACTCTTGCCGTTTGCGCAATTAGATAATTCCTTACGGGTTATTAAACGCACGGGGAAATAAAAGGGGAGATAGAATGAACGGGTAATTATATTATGACGGGATATGACGACCGTTATTTAAGCGGTGCGAGAGGGATAATTGCGTATTCCTTGAGTGTATATTTTCCGGAGGAGGGAAAACCCCGGGATCTTTTTTATATAAAAACTGCAAACGTCCGTAGAAAAAAATGAATGTATGCAGGAGGGATTAAATTTGCAATTCTGCTGATGGATGCACACACCGCGCCGTCGTGCTCCGCCGCGAAAGGTTTTAATTATGAGAATAAAATTAATTTGCGGTATCGCATGTGCAATTTCAGAAGCGGCGCGACGCGACGCGGCGTGCCGGCTTGCCCGCCTTGAATAACGCGACATCGCTTTCCTCGCCGTCGCTTTTACTACTCGCTATTTAAGGGATATAATCGCGGCGGGGCGCGCTATCAGGGGGGGAGGTCCTTTGAACGTTTGTAAACGCGCGATTTGTACTGTAATGTTATTTCGAGAGCAACACGGTCGATTATTCTGCGTTATCACGCGCGGTCTGTAGAATCGCGCCGAGCATCGGGGATGTTTTCCATCGCTGCTGCTGGCGCCGTTCAATGCCGTTCGATGTTTAATTTTCTAAATGGAGCGCGGGCCCGCGAACATCTCCACTTACTGCCACGCTTTACTTCGCATTTCGCTGTACCTTTTTGCACGCCACTTTCTACGGGCATAATTGAACGCCAACTCCGATAATTTGTTTCGGAATCTTTAATGAGGCGTTAATCTCTCGAATCATTCTCCCTCGTCAAATGGAGCCCCCGCTCGCAGGGCGATTTAATTTCTCTGCGCGTAATTTAAATATACAATTATTTATTCGATGGCACGGGATGGCCTCTCGGCGATATCGCGTCTTCTCGTTTCGGGAACGCAATCATTAATTCATGATACAGGTATACATCTCTTTGTCGCAGACAGGCAGCCGTGTCGTTTGCCTTTAGAGTAACTGCATCACGTTACACGTAGAATTCGTCTGTTTCGAGAGTTCGACGCGCGATATTGAATGTATATCCCCCTTTTTTTTTTATCTGCTTTACATAGCGGACGCATGCGGACGATATTGCTTTCCAAGAATTGAAATTATCCCCCGAATGACGCAGATGTCGCAGAATGCATCATCGATGCATACGTGTCGTCGAACAAAGGTCAGTACCGGCCCCGGGCTCTGTACGTGATAAAAGAACTGTGTGTTTCGCATTCATCGAATCAGCATAGAGCGGCGCCGGTAAAACGTGGAAAAACTAAATCTACCCCCCTTCTATGTGCATACCGAATTCCATTATTCTGAAAGCATGCCCGTCGTATTTTACGGCGGTTCGCACGCGAAGCACCGTGGGACTACATAAATTACTTCAGCGTAATTGATTAACGTCGATTAGCTTGATCTCGTACTTCTTGGCGAATTATTCTCGACCTGCGCAGGTGTTTAGAGCTACGCGCTCTACTTTCGCTGACACAAACACGCGTATCGATTTTGCACTATCGGCGCCGCCGTTTTTAGCTTTCTGCAACGAATGAATTTTAACCGCATCTTCGCTCGGCGTTAAAAGGAGAAGCTCATCTCCCGATCATTTATCTGAAAGTATTTTTCGCCAAGCGGGAAAGACGGCCGGGAATTGTGGCAGCACTTATCGTTAATTGATTATAGTAACGGGAATCGCGAGACAGGCCGCATATTAATTAAACACGTAAAAGAACGACGCTAATGAAACGGATGCGAGCGAGTGACGCGCTAAATTTATGATCGAGTTGAAACTTGCCGGATATCTCCTCGCCGCACAGCGCGCGCGTCCCGGAGAAGATATCATTGTTTTAACAAAGTTTTAATCGGCTTATATCGATGAGCCTGTAAAGCTTGCTTCGCACCCTATTACTTGTTGTTTAGCTACTACTTTTACTATGTCGGATTTTTAATCGACATAAGAAAATAAGGCAAGTTCCGCGTGTCACGCTTTCAAACTTTCAAGGCAATGGTCTATAATCTTCGGGAGGTCTGGGAAGCTCTTTTTTTCCCTTCGCTGTCATTAAAACTTTACGGCCTGCGGAGATCGGCCGGTGTAATTAAAGCACACTTGCCCGGGATGTTCATTAAAGGCGAGGAGTTAAGGTGCATTTCATCAAAAGTTGGTGAATGTCTCGCGGTGACCTCTTTGTATACCCCGACCTTTCACTCGCGAGTTATCACGTAAATAAGAGAAGCGCTGTATAAGCTGTATTCTTTAAGTTTGGGATTCCGCGATAGCTCGTCAGATTACATCGCTGAGTTCGGTAATCGCTTTAGAGGATTTGAAGGGGAAAGAGTGTTGGTTAATCCTGTTGTTCCGTTCGCGTTTATAATTTAATTCATTTTGACTTACTTTTTGAAACGCGACAACTTTATAGGCGGCGCATGAAACATTTCGCAATTTCGCGTTATATTTCAAAAGAGCGAATGTATTTGATTAAAATCACATTCGCACATGCGAGGCCATTTAAACTCGGACATATTAGACGCGTGCAAGAAATAAAGAAATCAATAGGATTGAAAAGGTGCGTTATTTATATAAATTAAAATTTATTGCGATTAAACAACGCACACGAAGGAACGTTTTACAGGGAGATCTTTGGGAAATTGCTGTGCAGTTTATTGTCAAATTTTATCCTAGCATTTTTGACGGTATTGTACAGCTGGCAAGAGAAAAATATTCGCAACCTACGCAATTTTCTCCATTTAGAATGCATAGCTTTTGAATCGTACATTATAATGAGCTGAACGTAAAAAACAACTCAAATACGTCGGTTTCTTTTGCTTCCTTTCTTATCATGGGATTCCGTTACGATTAATTCTATTTAACGTTTCATGTATTCGAGTCATTTAGTATTTTACTGGAAAATATTTATTTTATGGTACTGAGACTTAAAAAGGTAACGCAAAGTACATACCACTTAATGTATGAATATTTCTGCCATTGCCGAATGCAATGAAGATTTAATCCAAATGCAAATGCATGTCCACACTCAAACGCGAATGTACATTTGCATCGCAAGTCCTGCTTAATGATCTTTAATTTACATTTGCCCGTTTTTCATGTCATAAAATCTACTTACTTGCCCGCTGCATATAATCATTAAAGCATTATCCTTCGTCAACGTATATCTTAGCAGACAAAACGCATTTTAATCCGACGATATGTCACGTATTTCCTCATTTTGAACGTGCTTTTTTTAATTCTCACCGATCATCGACGGTTAACGGTAAAGGTCTCTGCGCTGAATGGAAATTGCATCGATATTTTAAATTGCAATAATCAACAACACAGAAAAATAACGAATCGTACATTTTCTGTGTAATTTCACGAATATTGAGCTTGAATTTTTACAACGATAATAATTTTTATATATTAATCAACGGACATACCACGCAAATAGAAAGCAAATAAAGTAAACGGTGCTTCGTTCAGCAAGACAGAACAAATTTGTATAATGGACCTTAGCTTCTTTCACACACGATAAATCTTGCCTGTTTTTTCAATGACCTACATTCGAAATGAAGCGACACGCTGCAACGGCTTGCGCGTGTATCGTAATCCCTTAGACAGTCCGAGATTGCGCTCCAGACAAATTTTCCGCTGCCTCAGGTGTCAACGGCCAATTTTATTTCGAATTTCCCCGCGTTAATTATGAACGCTTCAACTCCTCGTCGTCGCGGACGGTCGCGACGGCAAGCGCGCGCTCGCTCGCTCCTGACGCGAAATATATTCGCGGCATTTCCGGCACGTGCGCTACGTACGGGATTTATGCTCGTCGTTCATTTGCCTGCCAGATTTAAGTTCTGACTCGCGTGTCCCCGGGATCAGATGCCCGGCGGGTCGGGTATCAACGGTGAGGAACGGCCCCCGGATGCTGAGAGCCAAATCGCGCCGGGAAATTACGCGATTCTTCGTCCTACTGGGCGACGACGCCTCGCCGTCGCCGTCGCCGCCGCACTAACCCCCCAGGAAACGGTTGTTAGAACGGCCATTTCCTGTGTTGCGGAGAAAAATTAAGCGATTTCGATGGAGGATGGAATCTTCTCCCCGTCACCCGGTTAAAATTCCCGGCACGTTCTAACGCTCGATTTATTTCAATGCCCACCTCCTGTCGGAAGCTTAATAGAAAGCTCGCCTCGCGATCTTAATGAGTTTTCTTTGTGCGTCCGATTGCACTCCGTTCCTCGTTCGCGCGTTCCATCGCGAATAATTTCGCATAAGCGCGGCGCGACGGCGACGATGCCGGCGACGCGAAGCCCTTCCTCCGCGCCGGGAAATACGGGGCGACTCCCCGTCGAACCCCCCGTGAAATTGTCGTGAATGGAGCGATTCGGAAATCGGTAACTCGAGAGAAAAGTATACACACTCCATCCCCTCCACGTACAAACGATGACGAGCTATTATGGAAATCGTTATTACAGAAATTAGTCGCTATATTTAAGCATATCGTATAACGACATATTTCAGTATGATAAAATAGTAAACAAAAAGTGTAAGGTTTTTACAACTTCTTAGGGCCGATTTTCCCAATTTCTTGATAAGCTAACTAATAATTAAATCATACGTCTGAATTTGCCTAAATTTGAAGATAAAACAAAGACAGATGTATGATTTAACTATACTAGTTAGCTTATCAAGAAGTTGGAAAAATCGGCCCTAAATGTGAAGCTGAATCAATTGAAGCTTTCAATACGGATGTGTGACGAAGCGATATATTTTTATCGGCGTTTATTACACGCAAAAAAGCTTGCCAGGCAATGCATAGATATGGAGAGCGTGATTAACGGGAGCGTACGCGAAGTTTAAAACCAATTACGTAATGCTTCGTGTAATAACGCCGCGTCGTCGCCCTATAACGGGGGCGTAGCCCCGTAATAAAATAATAATAACGGTCGGCTATCGAGGGAACAAACGCGAGGGACGGAGGTGTTTCCGCCCCCGCCGTAAATTCGTGGCCCAGCCCGGGGAGAGTTCTCCGCTCCGCTTTACGCGCGCGTATAAAAGCTGCGTCTTTTTTCCCCGCGGTCCGCGCGCGGATCGTCGCAATACGTCGCGTCGCGTCACGTCACGTCACGTCATCGAGGGGGAGCGTAAAACATCCCCGGCATTAAACATTTAGGACAAGCGATGACGCTAAATCTTCCTCCAGATGTTACACGACTTAAACCACTACCACCTTTCTCGCTTCTCGTTCCGGGCTCTCCGTTCGACGACCCCTCAACGTCGATTTCTCGGTTTAGCCGCAACGTGCCGCACTTACCGTGGCATTCTACCCCATCTCGTTGTCGTTCCGCCGGCTACACACCTTCGCTCGCCGCCCCCGTCCCTTCGCCCACCGTTCCACCTTCCCGACACTCTTTTCTCGCAACGTTCGACGATCTCCTCTTGAGATTTACTGCCTACCACACTCGCTCTCCTCCCGCATACCGCGACGATGTTCACTTCTTCCTTCCCCGTTCTCTCCGCTTTCCGCTCCTCCCCCCCTCTCGCACCCGCGCGCACCACGTCGGCCTTTCTCTTCCGCGAAGCGTCGCAATTCCAAACCTGCCAGTTTTGATTTATATCCGCCCGATCGCGTACCGGCCCTACGACCGGCGCGTCGCTGTTAGACGGATCGCGACTCTTCCGGGCCTCGAGCGTCCATCTCTTCTAATACGTTCCCGTTCTCCGTATCCTGGGCGTCTCGATACTTCGTGCTCGATGGTGCGCGACGCACGCTCCATTCGCGCGTCCCATGAAATTCCTACGAGTTTGAGGGGACGAGAGAGCAGGGGGGGACGCGGTATTAATCCCCGAGACCGCAGGATAGCGGACGGACGATGGACCGATACACCACGTTTGCTTCTTCTTCCCCTTCGTCTCTGCTTCCTGCCTGGACATCGAACGAAATTACGAACGGTCCTCTTACCCACTCGTCCTGATTTATCGTTTTTCTTCCAGAGCTGCGATAACGCATCGGTTTATATATCGGCTGTGCACGAGCTGAGGTTTATGTACGTGATTTACGCGATATCACCGTGAAAAATCCTGCGCGGGAGTAATTTTTGTGTATTCAGAGCAAGTATGCAGCGAAACAACGATGTTGAGTTTCGATAGCGCGCATAAAATGCCGCCCAACGAGACAATGTGTATAAATTAAAGGCGACAAATAATATGTAGCAACCGCGCGAGAGCTCCGCTGGATACGTGTATCGCGAGTATAAAGAGATATAGTACGCGTTCCGTTCGCTAATTGTGCGTCGTGTTGCGATATTATTGTTATTATATTTACCTTCATACACAAGCTCGTATTCTCTCTCAGTCTATTATTATCGAAAAGCTGTAAATAATCACTAGTTGTAAGTATAACACTGAAAGTAAATGAGGTCCCGTGAAAGTAATAGTCAGTGATAACTGTTTCAATCAATGATATCAGATCGTTGAAAATAGTGGCCGCGAACAATAAGCTTGCGTGCGGAAAAAGTGTAATATATGGATCTGAGTTCGGATACTAATTATTCACTCCACAGATACGAGGGTATCTCGCTATTAATTAGCAATCCAAAATAATTAGCAAATCCATTATCTATAATCAATAATGTATATAATATCCAATAATATATAATCAATAATATCATTAATCTATAATAATTAGCTAGAGTCTATAATTTACAATCAAAAATAACTACCTGACAGATTAGTAAACCGAGATAAATACAGAAAGCTTTAAAAGTTACGTCTTGCAAATGTATAGGATTATTTTTTTTATTTTGCAGAGAAATATTCTACTATCAGTCATAATCAAACAGTACAAGACGGAAGAAGAAAGTGTTAGTGTTTGAAGATAAATTAGACTTATTCACTCTTTAATGAAATTCTATGTTGCTCCACTTCAGTTCGTGAGATTTTCATTGAGATTCCATTTAAGAGAGTGCGCTGTATTTCCGCCGCTTCTAAAAACAAATCGCACGGATGGCGCGTGGAAGTCGCACACCGGTCACTTCTGCGAAACGGAAACGTGCCGATAAAAATGCAGTCGCGGTACTCTGCGCGCGGGCGTATTAATTCGTATCTCTCCTCCTGCACATTGCAGCATTAACGTTATTATCTTCGCCCGCAAGTTCCTTCCGCCGAGGCGACGGCTGGGTGTCGGAAGAAGTTTACGGCAAGGGGGAGCTAATTCGCAGCAATAATTCCGCCCGCCTTAACCGCCGACGCCTGAATGCGGTTTAACAGGATGTATAAGCGTCTCTTACCCCTGTTTGCAGCGCGGAAGGATTAAGACTAAAGACGGAGAGGAGGGTGGGCTATACGTCGGCAACGTCGACCGAGAAAAGACGTCTAACAGATAGGACGCGTCCCCTTCCTACCCCCTCGCCCGCCGGTCGCCCGAAGGGCGCGAGAATGCATTCTCCTGAGATATTGATCTGTGCGTGTGCCCATTTACATGTACAGTGAATACACGGTGTCCCCGAAAAACAGGCGCGTTACTTTGACGTCTCTGTGACACTTCGCGGTCGATTACTGTCATCGGAAATATCGAGGAATTAATTGTCGTTTCTTCGGAATCGAATAAGGAGGTGCCTGAGAGGTTTCTCAGGCACTAATCTTCCGAACGAGAATTATTCGTATCAAAAGTGGACTCTAAAATTATCGTATTTTCAACTGGCACGCGCAACGGCGACCGCAGTTTAATTTTATCGATTTAACTGTAGGAACCTTCCGCGGTGCTGAGACCGAGAATAAACGCCGATCAATAGATTATCCGCTCGATCAAATACACGTACAATCTAATTTTCGTAACGAACGCCTCGGGTAATAACTTTCTGTAGCGTAGGACGTTCTTGCGGATTCGACCGGAGACGCCCGGCCACTCCGACCTCCCGATCGATGATCAATAATCTCCAGTAGGTACGGGGCTTTCGACCTCACGTGTACATCCACCGTATCACGCGGCCATAACTTGCGCGCGGTAATTGCTTTGGCTAGAGACGATTGTCGTCGTTATGGTAATATTCCTGTCGGACGGACATGTGCTCCAATCATCTCTCTCGTGCACTTAACTCCTACTCCAAACGTATAATCGCCCGTACTAATAGCAATCGGCGAAACTGCCAATTACCAACGAATATTCTTCGTGCGGGCCATTCAGCTGCGCTTAGCTTATAGGATCGTCGAAAAGCTGGAAATTTCATCCTCCATCCCGGGCCGTTCTCTCGACGAGAAAGGGGATATTTCAGCTGATACTGGGCCTTTACGGTACGCGCCGCTCGTAAATACAGTTCTTCTTTTTTACGGGAAATAACTGGATGCCATCTCTTCGTCTGGGACGTGCAATATCATCATCCGTAATGGTATGTGGTTACGAAGTGCGTTATATAGCTCGAGATTTTATAAAAAAAAAAAAAGTAATCTCTCTATTTCGTTCGAGCGTCGTCGTATCGCACCTGTTTGTCTACAGCATCGTTAGAAACAAATAAAACAGATTGAAAGTGATGATGAAAAAAATCTTGTCGTGAGAAAACATTTTGTTTGTATGTGGAACCAATAATTACACACAAGAATGTATCTACGAGAATGTACAAATTGTTGCGTATAATACATTCCGATTCTGAAATTAATTTTGTTGTTGCAGAGTGATCAGAACATGTGCTCGAATTTTCGAACGGTGTTATTTTTTTTTCGCCGAGAATAATTTTCGGAAGTTTTGTTACGTGCACGTCCGAGTTTACGCTCATATAATTGTATTATTGTTAGACTCGTGTTCCATTTTATATTTATTATGTTACCTGATAAATAAAATACTTGTTGAACTATTTCATTTGACGAGAAACGCGACGCGCACATTCAGCAATGTAACCGACGTGCTTTCCAAAGTTGGTTTGTTCGACCTCAGAAAGTTCGCTCAGTAGAATAGCACTGTAATTCAACTAACAATTATTCGTGGTCTACCCCTTAAGCTAATTCCTCAATACGCGCGCAGGCACTAGCACAAATTAACCCAGCTGCTAATTACCTAGGTGATCTGTTCGCGAAACACGTGAATGTGTATCGGGAATTCTATGTGCTATAGAATTCTAGCGCGAATACCTTTTGTAAGAAATAATGCTATGTCAAATGGAGAAATTTTAGAAAGATCCAAGATGTAATATAAATCTTCTCGGACATCTCTCATATATATTGCAATAGAAGTTTTCTCCTGTAGCGAACAATTTGTGTCCGCGGAGATTTTATTATCGATTAAATTGCAATCTTGGAAAGTGGAAAAATTTTAATAGACGTAGTTGGAAAATAGAACTGCCGTACCGTGAGAATAGAATTTTATTCGAGATTTTTCTTCGATTCTCAAAGATGTGCAATTGTAATGAAGAAAATTCACAGTATTATGCAAAAAAAGTAAGAAAAATGCAAAAACTTTGGAAACAAAAATAACAAAATATAAAATAAGAAGAACTAGAAAATAAGAAAAGAACAAGACCAGACATTTTTTTTTAAGCGAATTTCTTCCGGATGTATCTGTTCACAATATTCCTCACAATCAGATAAGAACTTACCGTGCTTCTTTACGCATCACCGAGTACGCGCAGCGTAATCTTTGCGAGCTTGGAATAGGTTTACGGCGCGCTACGTAACTCTACGGTTCTAGTATGGATGATCCATTCGAGGGGGACTGGGGGCGAGTTAACAAGTTGATTCCACCGGGGGAGTGACATTATCAGTCACAAATTATAGCACGAGGCTGAAACCGAACTTGTCACCCTTCGCGAATTCGGCGGCCTCCCTGTTACTCCCCCGTTCTTGCTTAACTGACGTTGACGTACGCACGGCTGAGTGTGCCTGATTGCGGCGCGCGTGAGATTGCGATTTATAATTTGCCACGTTGTGTTTTTGTGTTTCGCGCGACATTTGTTATCTTTAACGTCGCGTTCCTTGAAACAAATGCTCGAATAACGTGTCGCAGTCCAAAGTGTCGCGTACGTCTCAAATATTCCCGACACGAATCGCACAGCCAAGTTATAGTATGCGACTGGAAATCGCACGCCACTAAAAAATGTACCACGCTGCAGAATTTGGCGTATCGGAAAGCCACTATATTTGCCCTGTGTGGCTGTTGCCAAGATGGCTCTTCTGTATGCTGAAGCAAGCGCCGGCTATAAAAATCGATGTCCATTATCGTGAAAGAGTTGTCAACAAAAGTGAGAGACAATAGTTAATGAAATCTAATTGGATTTCCCTAATTGTCAGTAAATTATCCGAAACCAATCCAAATTTCTATTTCCAAGTTAAATGTTTTGGTTATTTCTTTCCAATAATATTTAGGTTATTTTTTCCAATAAATCATTATATATTAAATAAAAATCTCTTCACATTGGTTCGTATTCGTATTTCCAATTATTCCGCAACAAATTCCAATTTTTTTTTCTTCTCGAGAGACAATAAAATTGGGATGTAAATAAGCGGCGATAAAATTTCGCGAACTAATCTAACAATAAGTAATAATATTAAATCAACCGTCGAAGCGGACGGCGAGAGAAGAATTCTAATTCGTCACGAGAAAACCACGAAGACGATAAGAGGGAGCGAATACGAGGTCACTGTGATCTGCTCTGAAGTCACTCATTTAATTTAGAAGCGCCGCAAGCAAGCGCAAGATTTAATCTTATTAAACCTCTCGTTCTTAAAATTCATAACGAAGATTGCTTAACTATGGAAAAATTTGTTTAAGCGCATACTATAATAGTTGAAGCATATATTCTATTTCGCGCTAATTGCGCACCCGCTATATGGCGTATATAATTCAATGCTCATGTACGAACATGAGTAGCGTATTTGCTCTCGCGGAAGTAAATAACCACGTAATAGCAATATACAGATACCGGAGGATACCTGTATTTAATGTTAACAGAAAATCATTTAAACAAATGCAGTAAAATAAACTTTCGATATGTGTGCGAGTAAACCCATTCTGTCTATCGTATAAATTCAGCCTCATTTTGCGAAATTCAATCGTATTTACATGCACGAAACTCTCATAGGAATAGTAACACTAGAGATATAATCTCTCAAATCACAATTTGAATTGCCTTAACTATAACTTACATCCATATATTTCACATCGGTTAGAATAACGCGACAAATAGATGAATTAGTTGTTGTAAAATGGGAAAAGATTATTGAAGTGATCGTAGCATTGAGAAACGTTTACATTACATTACAAAATTGAAAAGCTTATAACGTAAATTACAGTAAAATATAATCTCACAGTAAAAGAAAAGAGGAAGGGAGAAAATTTTTATAATTACACTTTGATATAAGTGCATTCTCCGCATTACCTTTTTTGTAACATCAAGGAAAACTCTATTTTGCTTTTCTCAACGGGAGACGAGTGCCTTAGACGCTATATACGTCTGGAATATTCCTGACATGGAAGGAAGCTACGAGTGACTGGAAATCAGGCTGCTGCAAAATGCACCACGTTGCAGAATTCATTTGGGCACGTGAACCTTGCCTCGCACGTGCCGAACAAAATTGCCATATTCGGTGTGCCAAGACATTCCTCCGTATGAATAAAAAAAGAAGAAATTATAACAAAATTAGAATTTTTCTCATTTGATATTATAGAATTATTTAATATTTCCGTATTGAAATGGAGCGTTTTTACTTCGAAGGATATTATAGTAGTATATACGTATAGCTGAATTATTCTCGGTAACGAGATTATCATCCGGAAAAGCTGCGATTATTAATTTACGCGCTCGCGTATTTGCGACGTCATTGAATTAGTACAAAAGCGGACGGCTGTACGTAAGTCAACAAACTTCCGGTCTTATCGTCTTTATATAATCTTCGTGGAGTATCAAACCGCCGGCGCTCTTATCGCTCGAACATAATTCATGCTTCAAGAGGTTAAACGAAATCTACATATCGAACGCGCCATAGTCAGTTAAAGCCAATTGCGGGAATTTACATACCAACGGAGGCTGAAGATTTAACTAACCTCATTGCAAGAACTATCCATCCAGAAACGACTTTAATTTCCTTCGTTACGTTGGTTAGGTCGTCAATAACGGTTTCCCGAAGTTACCATTTTTTTTTAGAAAGAATTATAGAAGTAAACTTCAAGGAAAGAGTTCTTTCCTTTTGTACCTCCGCTAAAAAGTACAGAAGAACCAGGAAGAATGGCGAACAGAAAGACCAAAGGTAAATGAGAACATATATGTATATTGAAGCAAGCTTTCCTTGGTAGGGAAGACAGGAATCAAGAAAAATGCACGCGCCACATCTTCACAAGCGAAACTTTCGTGCGCGAATAACGTAGCCGGAAAGATTCAAAATTTCTGATTCAAAAATACCTGCTTCTACTGATCTATTTGTCATTCGCATAATTATATAATATTAATCAAACACTCTGCAGAACGCATATTTTAACGATAACCGAAGATCTATCTTATTTACTACTTACATAGTTTAAAATATCGTTTATGTGAGACAACTTAATGACATAAATTTCTTCAAATATCTGTCGATGCATAACTGTAAAAGTTTCGTGTCTTGCTTGGAGAACGCCTCGTCGAATGAACGGAAAAAGAGGCGAGCGAGGTACGACGTAAAGGAAAGCGTCGTCTTCTTCAAAAGAAAGAAAACGGGGGTTTTCTAAGAGCAACGGAAATGGAACGCCTACGATGCCCATTATAATGTCGAATCCAGGAGCAGCAGGTTATCGTAGGTATCTGTCTGAAAAGGAGGACGGGACTGTCTAGGCTCCGGGTAGAACTAAAGACGAGGGGAGAGAACATCGAGTTTTAAAGCCGCCATTCTATCCGGCTCCGAACGTCGGCTGATATATCTTCAGAATGTTTCTTAGCGGCTCCTTCGCGCGGTATTATCGAGCTTCCTCTCGCGAAGTTATCGGATGTTGAAGCTCTGATACCGCGTTTCTCGCGTTACGGAAACGCCCCCGCGTCTCGCCGCCGACGGCGAGACCACGTGTGTGAAACGGAATGAAATTATCGAACGGAAATAACAATAAACGGGTACGAGCGACAGGGGCGAGAGAGATGCCGCGTCCATAATATATCCCGCTCGATACACACTGACTATTCGTCATTCGACGGGGAAATAATGGTTATAGCCGACGCCGGTAATCGGTAATCCGTGTTCCCTATTAACCTTTGATGCTCGAAAGGGATTATGAATTGCTATATTAACAATCGCGCTCTCAGCCAGGAGTAAGAGCCATCTCTGTCTATTTGCTTTTCATCTTGCTCGCCTGATTCCGCAATTTTGGAAAGATTCGCGTACAAAAGGGAAATTCCAACGGTCTGATTATATTCTTTCAAAATTATTTGCTACATGGTAATAAGAAGATGAAAAGATATACTTTTTTCTTTCTGTTCTTCTCTTGAATGTACATTGAATAATATAATTGCATCTGTATAGCTTCGCGGCATTTTATTACCATTTTATTACCCGAGCGTAAATTCATATTTGCGATATGCTATTGGCTTTAGTGTTATCTGCCTCGCGGTACTTCGTCTTTTTCTTCAATCGTAGTGGTTATACAAGTACAGGGGGCTCTCCCTCATCCATTCGGAGATCCTCACACCGGGATCTAGTAGGATTCTCCACTGCTATCCGCAGGCGATTCGAGAAGAAACAGACGGCGGAGGGTGGAAGTACGTTCGCGATGTATCGCCTCGGTATAATGGCCGTTGGTGCCTTCAGAGCCCTCTTTCAACCACTAGAAGGCTCCTCCTTTGTGTCACCCCGCGCTGAAGAGCGGTACAGTCCTCCATTCTACCCCATTCCCATCCCTCGGCCCCTCTCCTTCGCCGACCTGGAGGCGAATTTGTGAGCTTAACTCAAACGGAAGCCCGCCCTTTAGATCATTTCAACGCGTTCCTATGTTTTCGCTTCGCTTGATGTACAGTCGAAAAGCTTGTCCTTCCTTTGCCCCCTCCCCCTTCGTCCCCTCGGCATCTGCTTCTCCTTCTTCCTGTTTAGATGCGGTGACTCAAGTCGGGCGTAGCCATTCCGATTTTGTTTCCCGTCAACTCCACGTCGAGGACTCGGAATACTCGCGCTTTACAGTTTTCTTTCTCTCTCTCTCCCTCTCTCTCATTCTCTCTCGCTCGCTCATTCTCGCTGTCAGTATAATAATTATATATTTCTTAAAATAAATTGTTAAATGGAAATATAATTACAATTCCTCGATGGCATTAGCTCTACGAGCAATGAAATAATCAAAATAATTCCACGAAATTCTGAAAATAGTACATACTCGAAGATTTATAACTGTACCTTGTGTTCTTTATACATTTTTGTTTCTCGAGATAATTTGATTCTGCGAGTAAACCTGACAAGTTTAATCGATCACTCTCTGTTATAGCGAAGCTAACGAATCACATTTACTTTGCTTTATATTAATGCGCATAAGGCTCTAATGGACGCTTTAAAGCGATGTATTACCCAACTAAAATGAAAGACAACAGGCTCATGATATCATTGAGAAAGATAAAGGCTGATAATGTAAGGTATAACGTGTAACGATAATGCTCGCGACGAGTGTCCCACGAATCGATCGCGAAAACTAAAATAATCGGCGACGCCGATGAGCGGTGACCGGATTTTTCGTTAAAGAGCCGAGAATTCCCGCAGTGGACGCGAACAGACGAAATCTGTACTTTCGTCCTGTAATTTGGGATTTACGAGCCTTGGCCGGCGGCCAGCACGGGTAAGGCATCCGGTTACACCGACATTGGCACCGCCGTGCGGCTTGCGACTTTGTTCCATCGTGATGTTTCCTTTCCTTTTTTTTTTTTTTTTTTTTTTTCTGTCGCCGCCCTTCTACGGCGCGCACGAGACTACAAAATTATCGGGGTATCAAGTCGGACCGCGCTTTTGCGGTCGCTCCTTTAATTCCGCCCTGTCGGCCGCTTTTTACGTGCCTGTAACACGGAGCTCTTCCCCGCCGAGCTCTCGGAGCGCTCCTATTTCGGTTCGCGTTTGCCCGTTGTTCAACCACCGACAGTGAATCAAAACAAGTCGTACGTTCTTGTTAGGACGGACGCGCAAACATTCGTTGTCGAGCGGCGACTCACCCTTCGAATTACTCACCCTCGGCTTCCTCCACCTTGCCCTCCGCGTCGCATTCCATCGGATATCGTAATAATTCCGTGGAAAAATGGTAGCGCCGCGCGCGCGCTGGCGTTTCAGTTATAGCACGAAGGATGCGATTAAGCCGATGGAGGAAGACTTATGACTTTTCTTGTCAGTATATCTCGCGGGCGCGGTGGATGCACGAGAGCGCCACTTGTGATAAATGACTCCGACACGTGAACCGTCTCCGAGTATGAAAATGGGCGCCTTTCCTCTTGATCGATTCAATGTTTATTCCGCGTCGTTTTATTGCGCCATCCCCGCGGATGATGGCCGGGCTCGCAACATGGAAATGCCATTCGTCAAAGTACAATACGTTCTCGCGTCGCGAGCAGACGTCGCCGCTTTGTCGATTTAATTCGATCTTGACGGCGGAATCCGATGCACCCGAAAGCTCGGCTGCCGCGCTTCCTTTCAGCCGTTCATCCGCCGGCGCGTGTTCGCCTCGTCCTCGCGAGGGATAAAGCTCTCGAGCCACTCGCGCACGACGTACAGCGCGGATCTCGGCGATCGGTTGCGAGAGGGATACTCGAAATCGAAGATCGAGACGTCAGCCTCCGAGGGGGTGAAGAGGGGAGAGAGAGAGAGAGAGAGAGCGGAATACGGAAAACAATGGGTGATCTTACCTGCGGATCGTGGCGGTGCATACTCGCGCGGGAAGCTACGTACTTGACGCGCATTGTGCATCCCTGGCGATGCACCGTGATCCTACGCGAGCGTCTTCAGAAAGTCAATAAGTTCCCCCGTAGACGAAACCGCAGGAGGAATCGATCAACGTTCCACCCACTCTCTGTCTTTGCGAGAGTCTATCCCATCGGTTCGTTGTCCCAAGCACGAGCGCCTCCCCATCGCGTATCCTGCTCTCGCTCTTCTCCACCCTCTCCGCTCCTCCCTCCCCCCTTACCCCCCGTCACTTCGGCGTGCTTCTACCATCGACGTCGCCTCAATAGATGAGCAGACACGAGTCTCTTTCGAGGAACGTTGTACGTACCATGCTTGGGATCTTGTTCTCAAGACCCATCAAGGGTCTATTCCGACGTTCTCAGATTGCGATTGAAGAGTACGCGAGTCTCAGACAGAGGAAAAATCATCGTCCCTTCCTAGGGAAGATAATTAAATGGAGCATGGGGATGTGGGGGCTTGTCGCGACGGCGAACACGTATATGCGAATAGAATTATTGCTTTTTCAGCCTGACGTAGGATATATTGCCGACACGCCTTTGATCGACGAGTTTTTCACGACTGGGAGAAAATAAATTCGCATCATTGTACAAAATCACATTAAGCTTTTCTTGCGAGACCTTCTTTGGAAAAAGGAACGGGACGAGTAGTCGATGCGCTAGATTTCGTTCGTTTCCCCCGAGCTATTATTGAGCCATTAGGAAATATCGAAAAACGTTGAAACGAATTGTAAAATCCGTGATAAGTAACCGGCTCTTATGAAATTTTCTGCAATGCAATCGAAATTCCGTGCGATCGATGCGCGCGCTATCGCGGCCGCGCGAACTTTACTCAATATACGGCGATCGGAAAATAAAAGACGACGGACGACTGTAAGGGCGGGAGGGGGGGAAAAAGGATACAGAAGAACGATGAATGGAAGTAAGACGAACACTGAATTCCTCTATCTGCAGGCGCCCTCTCGATGAAGGTATATAAGAGTCGATCGAAGGATCTCCCCGCCTCTTATTTTTCATCCCGAGCCTTTTCCATCTACCTACGGGCCCTTGACGGACTTGTCCGGCTCCACGAAGGCACTTCAACTCCAATTTCACCCTATTCCTCGCCGGTGAATGAACGCGCGAATACCTCCCTGACGTCTGACAGGATCCTAGAACGAATCCAGCCATCCGTTAGAAACTTAATCAAAACTACCTAGACTTTGGATGCAGTTTCAGCATGCCCGATGTGATGAACGTCGCGGTAGTTTTCACGTCGTTCTCGTAATTAGCAATCTGTTATTCCGACCTATACACCATTATAACTCCCCCGCGTGCCCCCGCGCGCGCGCGCGCGCGCGTGCGCGCGGAAACTTTCCTGAATTACGGGGTGACATTTTTACGTGCTCGATAAGCCGGGCGTCGCCGAAACATATTCGCGAAAGCGAGTGTATAATTGCAGTTACACCGATTCAAAGTTTGAAACTTTCATGAGCGGCATATTTACTACTGTTTGTTATTTTATCGTACATCCCTCTTTTTCTCTTCTCTCTCTCTCTCTCTCTCTCTCTCTCTCTCTCTGCCTTTTGTTTATTCTCTTTATTTCTCTTTCGCTCTCTAGCCCATTCTCTATCAAGCGTATTATTTCTAATTCCGCACGAGCGTTTCCGTGTTTCTGGCGTACTGTGTCACCAATTGAGAACAGCTACGAAGTCAAAGTCGTGGTCACCTGCTTCCTCCGAACACAGAAGGGCCTTCGGGATATAACTTGCAGAGGTCATTTAACGATCGCCGTGCCATGCATGGCTTTCCATATGAGCTTTGATCATCGTTTGCGAGGTTATTGCGGTGACTCGGCACGTTCTGCCATATATCGAGAACGCATCTTGTATTCGTGATGCCTCCCTCACTTTCGTTATATACAAAGGCACAAGTATGGCTCCAGCCTGTGAGGAATGCGGTACATTCGCCTTGGGTTATTTGTATTTCGTGCAAGAATGCCGAGGAAACACGACGAAAAGCGTGCGGCATGCATAAAGAGAGAGAAAAAAAATTAAAGTATAATAAAATAAAATAAGAATCAACGTACAAAGCTGCCGAAGCGATAACAGAAGAAGACGACGTAACGATACGTGCGATCGAGCTTTCACAAATTTATAACCGTATACGCCGTAAAAATTAGATGCATTTCAAATATTATATAGACAGACAAACGTCGAGGCGCGGACTTAAAATTGAAAAAGTCCAGCGACGATAATTATTTTCCGCTGGAACAATTCGCTCCGTTGCCAACCGAAATATTCGGCAGTCCTCTCGTGCCCCTTTGCCCACCGCTACACGTGAATGGGCGGAAACGTTTCCAGCCTGAAACAAAGGGCGCGCGCTCTCGGGAGGCGGCGTAAGGCCGGCAAAAGCGAAAGGTTTAAAGGTAGACGCGGAGTAAACACGCGGAATGCGTTTGCCAGGTAGTAATTCCATTCGTGGAGCTGCCGGGATGCGGCAGCGATAACGTCGCGACGCAGGTTTCCGCGCGGTCTCTGTTTGTTTACTAGGATCATCGCCCGGAGCACGTCGCTTTCGTTTGAGAGACGGCCTTGCCACACCACGGCCGTCTTTATCCCGTTGGTCGCCTTCGGCGGCAGCCACCGGCGCGGCGCTTCGCTGCCTCTGACAATCCCCTTATGCGGGGAGGAAAAAAAATGAGGGGACGCGCTTCGTTACGAATAAGGCACGCGCGTGTGAGGCGTATGATTTCGCCTCCGCGGCCGCCTCGGCGACGCGGGAGTTGCAGGACGCGATTTTTCCGCCCTGGGAATAAATCGCGCATTAATACCTGTAGCGCTGCAAATGCTGCCTCTCCGGTAATTACGTCATTGCACGCGCGAAAGTCCTGGTATTGTTCAGTCTCGATTCTTCGCAAAATGCACTTGCATAATGGCTCATCCACTCGAGAAGCACGTTGGAAAGTTGAAAGGGGAGAAAGGGAGAGAGAGAGAGAGGGAGAGAGAAACGAGGCGAAAGATATGCTAAGAGAACCCCGGGCACGAATACAGGCCGATGCCTGACTTTTTTTTTTACGGTAGGAAAATTTGCATCGCGAGTTGCCGGGACAGTTCGCAGCAGCGAGAAGAATAACAAGAATAATTTTCTTTCATTTACGTGTCCCCTTTTTGAGGCACTAGCACAAGTGACACACGGATCAATTTGTTCAGCTGTCACTTTTTGTTCTATGCTCAACGATAAATTGTAAAAATGAGGTGAAACGTGTCGATGTAGCTCGACGCGTGAAATTCATAATACGCACGGAGCTGCCGATAATCGAAGAATTTAACAATACAATATGCGCAATACCGGTGCGATCCCTCCTTTTTTTTTCTATCACATTCATTTATATTTGAACGTTTTTGTCCTCTTTTCATCGCCGTATTTCGAGAATTGAGTTTGTTTTATTACTTATTCATTCGTCGCTTGTCACCGTCGTGCTTGAACTGAACGGCGTATAATGTGGAGCATCGTCAAAATTTTTACGGTACGTCGATTATCTCATTTTGTCGTAATATACATACTATATAATTCAAAGTCTTCCTCGGATTTTCCGCGAGAGAAGGATGATGTGATAAAAAAAGAAAAAAGCATTGAGTTTAAAGAGCGAGGCAATAAGTATTCCAAGTGGATGAGGAGAGAAGTAGAAGACGCGATAAAAAAAGAAGGAGGAAGCGCGCGGAATGGTACGCGAATGAGAGACGGTACATGGAAATGATATTATTCACGGAAATCCTCGTAGCCGTCCGCTTGGAACCGCGAGAGAAGCATGATTCCATCCGATGGCGGCGAGTGGTTCTTAGTTTCATTCCGCCCCTATATACGTGCACCACGAAGATGATCCGCGGAAGAAGGAAAGTCTTGGTGAAACGGGTGGATAAGGGAAGTATTTATTATATAACCAAACTGCGCGCCCCTCGGCAGGGACATCACGTAGGGGCGAGTTATTGTTTCCGCCGGGTCCGCAGCCTTTTACCGCGTGACGAGAATTCCTTGGCCGGGGGACATTCGCGTATTAGAATTCGCGAGAGAGGGTCAGGTCACATGCTCCAAATATCCCCGGACATCGTAAATCGATCCAGTCGATAACTGAAACCGCCAATATCTAATCTTGCAGATGACTTAAGTAACTATGTGTGTCCTATAATGCCGTTTCTTCTTGAAATAAACATTTCTGACATAATTAATTCTTGATTGAAAACCTTTTTCTTTCTTCTTGTATTATTCGTCTGTATTTCAGTATTGATAATTACATTAAACGTATCGGATCGCTCCACTTTCGAAATTATCATTTCTAAAGTTTCTCTATTCAATTGATCCTTTTTTAATTATATTTAAAGCAGCAACTGCATTGTGAGGTTTATTTTCAGAACATAGCGAAAATCAATTTTATAAAAATACCGAATTATATAAAATTACCGAAATCTGATATCAAAAACAGTGTCGCTGTTTTATTTAAAATATCATTGAAAATATCCAAAATATTTAAACAATGAATGTTCCAAAAACATACTCACATTTATAATTACAATATACTCGTAAGTGACGAAAGAGAGAACACAGTATATTTTGACATAATAATTCAATTTGTTTTGACAGCATGTTATTTTGAAGTTTGGTTCTCGTTGCCATTTTGGCATAATTCTAAACCGTTGTTTCCATTATGCATCGAAGTTTAACTTGCTTATTCTCAACAATGCAAACTGTATTGCTAAGAACACAATAGTCCGTAGCAATAACATCAAAGAAATAAAAGGTACAAGTAAAATAGTTTTCCTCGGTATTAACTTTGTATGTATTAACTTTTTTTTATTAAAAAGCGAAAGTCCGCGAACCGATAATTATCGTGTCCGATGTACAGGAATCAATACTTTGCATACAACCATGATAATATTCGATCGCGCGTGTATCTCTGTGTTTCACATACTTCAGCACTGTCGTATGTGTACATGTACATACATATACGACGACATGTATATCTATATGAATATATTAAAGTGCACCTACATATGTATGCGTGGGCGCGTGTACAGCGTGCACCAGTCAGGACGGAGTAATTACGCGCGGATAATTACTCGAAGAACGCGGAGTGCGCCAAGTACGTGGAAATTGTGGAATGTCGCGCCATATAGAATTCGCCAGCTTTCGGGAAACTACTCTGATTTCTGGCGCATGCCGTGTTATAGACGGGATATTTTTTTCACTTCGGCAACTTCTTCCTTCCTTCCTTCCTTCCTTCCTTCCGCTTTTCCTTCCTTCCTTCCTTCCGCTTTTCCTTTCTCCCTTCCTTCCTCTCTTCCTTCCTTCCTTCCTTCCTTCCTTCCTTCCTTCCTTCCTATCTTACTTCCTCTCGCTCTTGTCACCCGCATACACAACTTGCCAACGACGACGGTGGGTTTCGTGCATCGGTGGAGGTGAAAAGGGAGAGAACCAGTCGAGACACGAACGGGGTGAAAGAGAGAATGAAAAGCGATCGACGAGGGTAATTAATTTTCACGAAGGCAGGGTCGCGCTGAGAGCGGTCTTCGTCCCTCAAGAGAATTATCGTCTAAGTGCTGATAGTTCGGAAAGTTCGACGTGCTTCAAACTTCCGTACGGCCGTACGTCGCCCCCGCTTGCATAAGGGCCAATCATCTCCCGAAATGCATTCACCCGATAAAAGCGCCGTTGCTGATCGTAAAGCCAGCCCGCCGCCAGTATTTTAATGCCTTGTTGCGTGTAAAACGCGCCGCACATGCCAGATAACGACAATGACTTCCATGCGCCGCGCCGCCGTCTGGAAATGGTGGTAACGATCGGACGCTCGTAACTACACTGCGCATTCGCTAACCGTAAATTGCCGAAAGCAAAATTTGCACTTGCAAATTACGTAAAAAAACACGCGGGTCTAAACGGGATCGGCGCCGGCCACCCTTCGGGCGGGGGG
>VBVQ01002638.1:0-23672 GCA_011636635.1 Tetramorium simillimum
GAAAAGACGAGGGAGGGGGGCGGGGAGGAGGAGGGGACGTACGGAAGGGTGCGAACGCCAGATTCGCGAATTCCTTTTGCCTGTTTTGCAATATCCTTGCATGCACCGCACGACCAACCCTGCGATATCGTACGCGCGGGGGCGCGCGTATATATATCTGCTTAACACATAATCCCGGCCCGTACCTATATACTTGGCATTGCGTTCACGTGCGATCGGAGAAACCGTTTCCACCTCGCTCGTTTTCTGATTATGAAATTATATCGCGCCCCTTGAGAATCGACGCCGCGCGATTAGGCAGAATCCCAGAACTACTACTTGGGAAGTGTATTCTGCTGATCGCTTCTGCTCTCGACGGATCGATTACACCGTTTGTTTGGAATAATTCCAACTATACGGTGCTTAAAAAGTTGCTCCAGCCTCGCGGACAAAAGTCCCGCTCAAAAGATATAGCGAGTGTTTCAACGATAAATAACTAATGATATTTTCGAAACTATTTCAATTGTCTTGGCCAAAGCAATTAATAATTAATTGTCAACGAGTTTTAATAATTATCGTCTTCTAGATTTGGTACGAAAACAAACGGTGCCACTTAAATGATGTAAAGAATTGATTGTTATTTTCCCTTAAATGAGTTTCCTCTATAAAATCTAAAATAACACGAAGCAGATTCTCTTATACGCGCCGTTAAATGCAGCACTGCGAGTCACGTTATTCGTTTTCTTTTATCTCGGCTTAAACAAGAACGCAAACGATGGTCCGTGCGGAGGCTTAAACGATTCTCCCACGCTGTATTTAGACGGATAAGAGATCTCTCATCGGAGGAAAATGAGTGCCTCTCTCGAGAAAGTGAAACACAGCCTCGCCGAGCAGGAAAATAATAACGGAATAATAACGGAAGACCATCGCGCCTTTGATGAGAATTTTATCGTGTTACGAACGAAGCACTTTCTCGCTCCGTCCGAGCTTTTTAACATCGCTTTTATTAAAATTGACCAATTGCTTTCTTAATTTACTCGCTATACTGTGGTTAGGTAAAGCGTTTTTACGTAATTAAGAAATTCTTTCTTTGGAAAAGCTATTTAGCGACAAAAAATGATATTTTTGAAACTATTTCAATTGCATTAGAAACTAATTAATAATTTATCAACAAGTATTAATAATTATTTAGATCTGTTCTAGATTTGGTACGAAAACAAACGGCACTGTTTAAATAACATAAAGGATTGATTATTATTTTCCCTTAACTGAGTTATTATTTCCTCTATAAAACAAAAAACATACTACTGTAAGAGACACATTAGCGACTTCAATCTTTAATAAAATGTCATTTGTTGCTTATTAGCTTAATCTGCATTTAAACCGTAATAACCTTATTAAGATTTCGGTAGACGTAAAAGAGTTTCTAATGCAGAGCAATTATGTATCTCTTCATTTGCTCATAGTAAGAGTTTATGTGTGCAGATATAGACCCGCTAACGTGCCGAAACTTAAGACGTTCAAGAAACTTTCGACGTAGCGGAGAACTTCGATCACCCATTATTATGTGGGAATAATACCAACAAAAGAGGACACGTTCATCACGGACTTCGAGAAGTTATAATGTTTGCCGCTGTGCCAGAATTTGCAAAGCCAAGATAGACAGTGGCCAGGACAAAAATTTTGATATAGGTACATTCTCGGTGTGAAATAAACTACAATTGTAAAAACAAAAATAAAAGTTTCCCACGTGAATTTTTTGCAACTAAAAACACTATATATATATATATATATATATATATAGATGTTATTGCAAAATGAAACTGAACTACATGCACACGCCAGTTTCCATTGCAATCTATCGCTATCTACTTGCGGTCTGCCAATCTGATCTCAAAAATATTGTCTCTATGTGAAATATTTTATTGATTTACACTTCGTTGCGTACTTCCGTTTTTAAAAACGGACTTGTCATCGCTGGCACGGCGAGTCAGCCGTATTTTTCCTGGTGCGATCAGCATCGCCGAAGCGAAGCCGCGTAAAACGGCAGATACGCAAATATTGCGTTACACGGAAAAATACCCCGTGGAGATGCGCTAAAGCCGAAACAGGAAAAAAAAAAGATATTTCCCGCGACAGCCACGCGATCCCACGGCATCTCGCTTTAAACCGATACGAGCCCGCGCTCGTGAAAAGCCCGAACGGAATCAATGAGACCGCGTTGTGGAACCGTCATGCGGAATTCTCAAAACGGAAGTTCGATTCCGCAACAAGGAAAACAGCCGACCGCAAACATTGAAATTTCAACCATTTCCCGTTCGTAGACGTGCTTTTTCGGCGATTAGAAATAAAACCGCGAAGCTGCAGAATTTTTGCAAAAAAAATAGGTGGGCGATGCCTGTCTACTTGATAACACTCATGTTATATGTAACTTCAGCTATTGTACACAATAAATTCTCTCCGTGCACGTACGCACGCGTCAAAGTCAATAAAACTTTGAGCGCGATGATATCGAAATTATTTCTCAACGTTGTAAAGCGTATTTGATGACTCTATCGGCCACGTTATCGTGATTTATGCAATAACATTCAAATGCGTCAACATGTAACGTCTCCCTAAATTTAACAAGGTATAAATGCGGTATTGTCTTTCGGAAATAACGACACAGTAGGAAAGGGGAGACGACACATGCACGACCGAGGGTCTCGAAACACGGGCGAAGCTCGCGTGGAATAACTGAAAGAGCGATTCCGTGGCAGAGGGATGTAACGTATGTAACACAATATGCGCGGTGTCGTCTGTGCCGGGCCATTTGTTCGGACGCGAGCCTCGGCGCGAGCAAGCCCGCGCATTCGACGCGACTCGCGCTATCAAAAGAGCGGACGAGCTCTGCGCCGGCGTTGATAACGGCTCGCCGCCGTTCATATTTTACGCCGCGCTCATCAATAATTCATGCCGTGAATAATGCGCCGCTGTTTCGCGTTACTTTATACCCGGGTCTCCTTCCTCTGCCCTTCTCTCTCTCGCTCTCTCTCTCTCTTTCTCTCTCTCTCTCTCTCTCTCTCTCTCTCTCTCTCTCTCTCTCTCTCTCTCTCTCTCTCTCTCTCTCTCCCCCCCTCCTTTCCCCGCCGCTCGTCTAGCGCATAGGAGGTGCGAGAGTGTCCTGAGTGTCTTGGGGAGCGAGAAGTCGGGGTGCGCGCTGTATCCGTTCGGGACACTCTTATCTCCAGGTTTATCCACCGAAACGGAGACACGCTTCGGTCCGCTCGCTCGCGAGAAGCTAGCTCTATGGCCAGCTTTTATTCGAATCTTTCTCGAGGAAGGTTTCCTCGAGATAGTTGGAACGACGGGGAAGAGTATCGCACTTACTTTTAGCCTCTAGCTGATAAATTTCCTTTTTTAACACTCATTTTTAATCCTCACAGGATTTTATTAACATATCGAACAAGTAAAATGAATAATTTTGAGACAAAGCGAAATTTTTAGTGAGGAACATGTATGTAATGTTGGAATAATATTCCAGCAATATTTATACAATATTATTTTAATTTTAACTCTTTCAGGATGGCAATGATATACAAATTATATAAAATCACTTGATACTTTGAAGAGTTAGTTTTATGAAATGAGAGATTAATTAAAAAATATATACATATATATTTTACTTCTATATATAATAATTATTCATATTTAATAATTTGTTGTTTTAACTGTCTTCATTATTAATTTACATAATTTTTCTTATAACACGATAGAAATTTTAATTTCCTTCCGTCAAAAATTTACCTACTTTTACATATGTATCCATTTTTCGTACTTTCATACAGTCGAAAAAGAAAATTTCAAAAAATACATTGCATGTGCCATTGTTATTACTGCTCAGGTATTTCCCCATCCCAGAGAAAACGCAGCCCCCTAGCAAAGACAATACTCCGGCACATTCCACCCTCCCGTTCTCTCACAACAGCCGTGCACGCATGCGGTTTGCTTTAACCTTTGCAATAACGCTCACTTGGTCATGTCATCGTTCGTACCGTGAAAAATGGCAGCACTGTATTTCTACCTTAACTGCATTCTCCCTGTTTTTCGGGACGATCACGTTTCCCGCGACATTTCTGTCTTTGGTTCATTTTGTAAAATGGAGATATATAGCTTCTTCGTTCTTGTTTCTTTCGTTCAACGACAAATATTGGTTCAGCACCTCAATAACATAAACTTTACATCGATAATCTTTAGATGATTTCAGAAAAATTGAATATACATAAATATAATAATTATAAATAACTTTTCACATCTTATCTAAAAAAACTTATTTAATTAACATTTAAAGATATAAGAGAATAAATTATTAATTTAGAAAAATCTAACATTTCTTTTCATATAAATTGTAAAGCTCTGCATTTGTTATCAGTTTAAAGTTTATTTGTGAAAATACAATTAACGACTGACAATGTCACAATTCGTACAATTCCACCGGAAATGAAAATTGCAATACAACTTAAATTGTAAATTTGATGTCTAATGCAAACCAGGCAGTTGCTTCATATTTAATCTATTTGTGATGTAGCACTATTCCGTCATCCGGCATAAAATATAAATTATATTAAAAATAAGTAAGCTTGTTACTGATTATTACTGATCAAATGTGATAAAAATATTACATTTTATCGTAAAAATTATGAGGTCACTGCAATATATAAATTAAATTCGAGACTCAAAAAATGTCTTTGAATAATTTATATTTATTTACAGATTTTTCTAAAATTGCTTTCTCTGACAATGAGCAAAAATTTATGCTGTTTATTTTATCATTTTTCAAAATTCGACTTTCTTACTTCTGTACTGCCAATTTCAATTTTTTTTTCATTTAAACTTACCTAAAATATAAGATCTTTTTATACGAGCCAATATAAAATTTCGTGTTATTACACTCCTAGCCATTTTAGACTCGTTATTGATTTTTTCTAATACAATATTTAATACAATTTCAACTTCAGAAGAAAAATCTGCTTTATAGGGAGAGGAAATTATATAATAATCTTTATCAATAATGAGTCATTCAGTCCAATTTTACACCTCTCCATAATTTGTTAAAACTGAAGAATATGTCTAGCACATCGCAGGTTTTTAAAAGTAAATGTATTTCCTTTCCCATCGAGACGTTTTCCGCGGAATATCGATGCGAACAATTTCTAGTAACATATTCGTCATCCGCTACTCCGTGGGACTGATTTGAATTCCCAGATCGATGAATAATGGATTTATGATTTATCCGCTTGTTACGTAATGCAAAAGATATGTACTTATCCCACCGTACCGTGTCGTTCCCCTTACATTTATCTCCTATTCCATGCTTTGAATTTTTTGAGATATTTCTAACAAGATAACGCGAGAAATAAAGTTTTTCTAGTATATTATATTTATAAAAAGGAAAACTAATCTAATTAATATATATATATTGATTAAAATTGATTTTCTATCAGTGCAGTATATGGCTGTATCTCTATCATTACTTTTTGTGAATTACTAAACCGTTTCAGTTATTATTCCGTAAATATATTAATTATTATTCTTTTACTGAAATTTAAGGATTAAACACTTTCACTTCGTGCATCGTAAAAGATTAAAATCGATTTCGCATTCTGAATTTTACGCAAATTGAATCTCTCTTTCTTTTTTACTTTGTATGACGTTTTAAAAGGAAGGACAAACATCCGTTTTTGCTCATCAAACGGATATTTTCGGCGATAGAACGGACTTATCGGCTAAAAACTGGGAACGAGGGACAGTCGCTTAACCCCGCCTGTGATCGCTTCTCGCGCGCTTTATCCTCTCTTCGTTTCTTTAAACCTCTCAAGCTGTCTTCGTGGAAGACGTTTCGTTGGGAATCCCCACAGCGATGTCTGGCTCGCGCATCCGACCACAGAGAGAGAGAGAGAGAGAAAGAGAGAGAGCGAGCCGGCCTGGTTCCTCGATACGACAACTCGATGTTCCGTGTCAAATTAGCGAAAAAGTAGTGGCATTTTGTCCCGCGGGAGGAACCGCTTCGCGCAACACGCTGCAATCGTGTAAGGGACGGTGGGATTTAAGAGATATCCTGCAGCGGCTCCCGGCTCCCCGTAATTCAAGTTCATATATTGGACGATTCCCTGTCGCGGATCAATGCGACGTTCCCCGCGGGAATGTATCCTTGCCAACTTGTTCCGCTCTGGATACGCTCGCGCGAAAAAATTGGATCGCGAAAGTTTCCACGACGAAGGTTATTTAATATCATTTTTAATTTATCATCGCATTGTTAGAATTATGTTTATTCTTATTTCGTTAGAGAGTAATTCAATCAGCGATACCGTAATTTATAAAAGATGCGAAACGACGTTCCAAAGAATCCTTCCCATCTTCTGCCAATCTTCGGCGATCGCTTATAAGGAATTTAATAAAAATAATTTAGAACATTTGGAGACTAGAGTGTAATCATTCTTACTCTAAGCTTAAATTTTTTGTGAGCTTTTTCTCACGAGCAAGCTTTTATCTGAATCAAGAACTATGCTTCGTTGAATCATTATCCTCAAAAGAAAGGAGAAAGCGGATGCATGCAAGCGACGCGGGGGAATTTTATCCGGCAGGCTAATTGCGATAGAATTACGTTGATATCTTCCTTTAAAGTGTAGCTTTAGAGATCGGCGCCCATCTCGTCGGACCGGCCGGATCTTCACTCTTTCTACTTCGTATTATGTAGTCATGAGCCCATTGCGTAAAATTCGCGCCTTTGCATTCAAAGCGAGTCTGACAATGCAGCTCAAATCGACCCACGAGAAGGACTTTAGACCATCAAGATGGCTCGTTTTCGCTATCCGATCAGTAAGAATATATCGATCCACTATTGAAAGAGCGAGAGAGAAAGAGAGGGAAGACTCAAAGACATTTACGCGTGTGCAACACGCAGCCCCAGAAGGCAGAAATTTCATATCACATGCCACGCTTCGCCTGAAAATATATCGCCACCTTATAAGAAGCACTCCCCTTCGCTTCCTCTCTAACTCGATATATCGAAAAGGGGAGGACGTCATTTCGAATTTTGAGAGCTCGTCGATGCCTCTGGCTGAGAGACGCCAAGAGATCGAAAGAGAAAAAGAGAAAGAAAGAGGGAGAGTCAATTTATCATTTATTATTAAATTATTATGAGACAAGTCTCGTCTTAGAGTAAAAAAAGAACATGATAAATATCTGATACGTTAATATAAAGTAATTATTAATATAAATAAAATAAGCTGTAAAAAAAAGACAAAAGTGAAGACCAGAGATACAATCAAAATTTTAGACCAAGACCTTGCGGTTTATTTAGATCACATTTATGAGACACTCGTGTTCTCGAGAAAAAAGAGAAGATAAGGTCTCGAGGTAAAATACAGGCTCTCTCTCGAAGGTACAACGAGCTGCTTTCGAGCTTCTCCGATTCGTTTGCGAACGTATTACAGCGGTAAGAAGCACTTGATTTTGCTGTGTGTACCAAAGCAGCTCGTCGACAACGAAGAAGGTATCGAAAACCGGGACGGGAGCCGAGACCTCATCAGCATCTTCGACGCAGGGAGAAAATCACGACGCGAATAGAAAACAACGAAAGGGAGCGATACGAAAAGTGCGCCACTCCTGGGAGGACAGGAGAAAGGATTACAGGCGAAAGAAGATAAGGATAGCAAGCTGGCAGACGGAAAAATACATGGAAATAATGCCTGTACCGGGTGAATATACCGTAGGAAAAATCTGGTTGAACGTAGCTGACGCGGCGATATTGCGGACATGTACCTAAATTAAGGTTGTTTCATTAAATAAGTATTAAAGTTAATTGGAACTCATTCGACCGAATGGCTGCCTCCTTTCTCTTTAGATTCGTTATTAACATTCTCCAAGATTGTAACTATTACGCATTTCAATGCTAATAAATTTAATTGGCTATTACGTCGACATATAATAATATCAATATAAATGAAATAAAAAATGTTTATTTGTTTAATTAAAAATATGATTTTATTTCAAGTAACACGAATTTCATTATAATATTTTTTTATTTATTTACTCAAGTTTACAGAACAAAATCCCTCTGGTATAATATAAGTAAAATATAACAGTAGAGAATACCAAAGATAGTTTAAAAATTAAAAAAAAAAACAAAATACAAAATAACAAAAATTACAATATTAAACGGCAGAGTTGAAGATTAGAAATAATAACTGAAAAATTTTAAATCCAATAATGGAATCGCTTTTTTATCACATTATTAAGATATTATGGTGATATATGTGGAAGGTATAACTTTTTTTTTATTATATGTCAATTTGTAGAAGCACAAATTTTTCAAGCATGTTTTCATTTTTGAAGAGCTTCACACTGAGTCCAGTGAAATTTACACGTTGCAGTTTTTACGCACGATCGAATCTTACAACCTTCCCCATTGCCATCTTCCGTTTCTTCTGAAACCTCTTTTCCCTCTTTTTTTTCCTCTAAAAGCTATACGCAGAGAAATCTCTTTAATGCTTTGCCTCGCCCGCTGTGCCGATTACGTCTTTACGGTTATTTTTCTTTATGAGCGATCAAAGTAAATCGAGGACGGTGAAGCAGTGAGAAAGAGAGAAAGAGAGGAATTAAAGAAGGTAGCGGAGAGAAAAAGGGGGATAAAACGAAGTAAAGGAAGAGGTTTGAGGAAAACGGGAATGATGCGTGAAAAAGAGCGAGAGACATAAAAAGCGCGCGCGGAAAAGCGGATTCGAAAGATGCGGAAGAGGCAAATGAGAGAAAAAAATAAAAGGAAAAGAGATCGCGATAAAAGGGTAGACTCATGTCGAATCGAAAGATGCGACTGAGGACGTCGAGGGATGGAAAGAAATGAGAGAGTATTGAAAAGAACTGAGACAAGGGAAAGAAAATTACAAAACCAAAGGCGAAAATGAGCGAAAGAGAAAAAAGGACGAAGGAATATAAGGAAAAAGCAAAAAATATAAAAAAACAGAAAATAGTCGAACGTCGAGTTCGATAACAAAAACGAAAATCGCAGGATCGCGAGAAATACGTAGCAACATGAAGCGAGGAAAAAGAAAAATTGGAAGGGGGAAAACGAGCAGGATCGCCGTTATTCGCGAAAGCGTACAAGAGCAAGAATTTCAAATGGCGGAAAGAATCCCGATGGTAGCGGAATCGAAGACATAAGATGAGAAAAAAAAAGGAGGGAAAGAGAGAAGGGCAGAGAGCGGTAAGGGACAGAAGAGTGACGTGGGATTCGGTCAGGTGTCTTGACACGTCCGGAGACATTCGTGGCAAAGACGGTGGATTCGGTAGCCGCGCTGTTTGCTCACACCCAATCAAAGAATCGGACCTTTCTTCCGTTCCGGTTATCCACCGTACGTGAATCACACGTGTTCGTGTAGTTTTAAATACGTGTGGAAAACCGAGAACTACCCTCGCGCGATCGCTTCCCCGGTTGCCATCTAATCCCCGGACCTGCTCCGACTCGGACTACTTTCCCGTGGACATTCCCGTGAGACATACGCGAGCATGTCCGCGATTGCCTGCCTGACGCGAGCTTAACCTGTTCGTCGAACGTACGTACATCCGACGAAATCAACTCGTCGAATCTGTCGTAGCGGGAAAGCATCGCTGAGCCTGCGATACACTATTCACTTTCGGATTATCTAAAAGGTCTACGTACGACAAGGTTTAAGATTTTATTTTTTAATACTCTACAATGTGGAAAGGAGGTATTAAATGTGGGTTTCTTAATTCTTGATCCCTTCTGCTATTCCGTTCTCACGAAGATATCGTCGTGGCTTTGGTATATTTTTAAGTTTATAGCTATATAAATTTTTTTTCCTTTTTTAATAAACCGTATTATGGAAATATGTGTTACTTATTAAATTATGATTGCATAGATTCCTTTCTTTTTTATCTATTTTACGCTTTCATTTCATAAATTTTTATTTTACGATAATTTAATTAACCCTTTAGCTTCCACAGTAGCAAATTTGCTACATATTTACTTTAAAGTATAAGAATAAGAATAATAAAAGTATGAAATATATAAATTTTTTATATTAGCCTCTTAGATATGTGTCAATTGAACATTCTTACTGTCATTATTATTAAAAATCAAATTTTTTTTAAATTTACTTTAAAGTAAATGGAGCAAATTTGCTACTGTGAGAGCTAAAGAGTTAAAAGAGGTCGGTAAAAATGATGTAATTTTTATTTCTGCTTAAAACTTATAAGTTTGGATGGATAGTAGAAAAGTGAGTCATTTATTTTCTATTGTTAATAGTCTATTCTTTGTCAATTCTTAGTTGACAAGGTCAATTCGTATGATCAATATGATTTAATGTGCATTATATTGCGATCATTAGTCAATTTTTTAATAATACGTAGGTGAAACTTAATAGAAACCGCAGCGTACAGAAAAATATAATTATGTAATGGAAACAGTTTCATATAATAACGTCAGATGAAAAATGTATTGCAATGTAACGGAACTTTTTGGTGACAGATATGAAATTAATTTTAAATTATTTTTATATGAAATGAATTTTCGCGGACGAATAAAAAATCCGCGGAATTTGCGAGGCTGGATATTTAGAAATCAAGATGCTTATTTAGGAGAGGGAGCTAAAGAAATGCTGCTTGAAGAAAAAAGAATTCGAAATAAAATACACAGCTGCGGAGGAATCGCTGCGAGAACAGCCGGCATTCTACTCTCCTTAACCGGCTATACATAACTTATGTTTGCGGCGTTATATCTCTCAACCGGGCTGTACCGGTGGTACATCGTATAATTTCATCTCGCGTGTCGACGTGTTGGGGAAGAAACACGTGTAGGCGAGCGCTCAGACGCGGCGGGGATCCGGCGTAAAATGAATGTAAGACGTACAGGGAAGATTTTCACGCGAATTCCACCGCGTACATAAATTCTCTCTTTTCCAAAATTATTAATAAACGCGTGTCTTGCCTGTATTACGCATTTATCATGTGAAAACAGTCGCACAAAACAACAAGTGTAATTTGTCGGCGATAAAGATAATATATGAAATTGAGCGAAATTGTAGATCGCGCGGCAGATTCCAAGTATCAAATATCGATTGCCAACGTTTAACATTAATATGGTTTTAACGAACGGTTGTGAGTCTTTCGGCGCGCGCGAGAGAATTCGTGCGAGAGAACATTCGCGCGAACATGCGGCACGATTGAAAATCACATTCGAGACACAAGGGATGGACGGAAAGCGTTCCTGAGGAAAGCGAGGGAGTTTGCTTTTCATCGAATTTCCGCTGTCGAGACTGATTCCTCGGCGGGCCACGTCCGTCCGGCCAGACGTCCTCGAAAAGGAAACGGACGTACACGTAATTTCAATGACCATCCGTCGCGCTCGACCGCTAATTTCAGTTGCGCAAGGAATTCCTCCGTCCCTCGAGCACGCCTCGGTACATTGCTTCACGTGCTCAAAGAAAAACAGGAGAGAATTTCTCGAAGAAATTAAGTCCGAGTAAATTAAGTCGAGAATTCTCTAGTTAATAAATCACGGCCTCTCGCTCGAATTCATTTCGAGCAAAACGAAGCGTTAAAGTATTCTGTCAGTCCGCAGTCTATCCAAATATTTAGACAAGTCAAGGTAAAAGTTTGTAAGTCAAGCTAAGAGCGACGTTTAAAATGTTAATTTCTGCAATCATTGCTAACGCTCGCGAAGCATTAATAAATATCGAGCCGCCTGATAATTCTTTCGAAATTAGGAGGAAAATTACGTCGAGCCGTTAATAACGGATATCTATTGGCTGTGGCATTCGTCCATTGTGTGATCACCAATGCTAATCTTTTTTCATTATTCGACGACTATTAACTCTTTCAGGCAAATACCATTTATACTCATTGAAACCCGATAAACATAATTTTCTCGGTGCGGACGATTGAAACGGTGCATAAAATAGTCGCGGTAAAACATCGTGGCACATTAAACCTGTAACGAAATATCACCGGACGGTCAATGCGATCGGTGCGACGGCAATTAACTTTCATGTATTGATATAGGTTCGCGGTGCTTATTTTAGCAAATATTCCTCGGGCGGTCGCTTTTGCGTCGATGCGGATTCGCTGGAAATCATGTCGAGAAAGAAAGGTGACAGCAAAGCGAGATAATCGAATAAGGAATAATCGATTCGCCGATCTGCGAGGGATATAAAATAAATTGTGTAAATATTAGTTCCCGCAAGTGGTTATGGAAAATATTTTTAATCGTTTCGAGAAACGAAGAAAAACGAAGCCGGCCGGCCAGCGGACACTTCGTTTCGCGAATATTGATATTCCTCGCTCTCACCATCCTAGGAAAACACTCTCATGCGCATTTGTTGAGAAAATATAACGGTCACAGAATCGCTAATACCACATATCCGAACTTCACGACGCCAAGATATTTTCAATTTTAACATATGTAACGCGATGTTTTGTATACGTTTATCAGAGAGACGAGCCGTTGTATAGAAAAAGAAAATATATGCGTAAATTATTATGGAATATTATGCATTTGCAGTAAACTGGAAAACAATTTCAATATCCAAATAAATTTCGCAGAATGTCTTTTAATAGTAATGATGACGTGGTAAATAGTGAAAAGGGAAATCCGGATTTTTGGTTTGAAAATACCGCAAGATTTTGATTTGTGTCGAGTATTTCTGATGCAGACAATTAATTCGGGAAATATATATAGACACACATATGTCATCGCTTTTGATTAATTTAATTTGATTCGGTAGCAATATTTATGCATCGAAACTCGATTATATTGATCTGATCGTGATTTAAACGAGATATGACTTGTCGACGTAATGAATCGTGCGAATCCATATAAATTCGTCAGTTCGTTCGAATTCAAATAAACAGGCGGGCACAATGATCTCGCGAATTAATATTAATCGTTCATCCGCAACCGCCGCTTAAGCCTTTCTGCATGGATTTGTTACACTCAATGACTTCATTTACGATTGAATTACTGATAATAACAGAATGTGAAAGAATATATTACATCGATTAAAAATGGTTGAGTGAAGCGAGGTAGAGATTATATAAAAATTCGAAACATTTCGAAACAAAAATGCATTTCTCCGCTACGAGTACTCTAATAACTTCTTTGAAATGAAGATTAATTACATAAAAATTCGGACTGTAATTTGAATTGTAATAAAAAGATTTAAGATAAATTATTTCTTCATTTTGCTCCGTTAAAATGAGCTTTGTAAGCAAACGTTACCCCGATATACGAATGATAGTCTTTCGCAACTCTATATCGACAAGTTCTCGCTCATTAACGTAAATGGCAATGGTCAGATCTACGATCCTTGATTCACGACCCGTTCCCATTCGCGACGAGCGAGTCTGTTTTCTGGGATCGCGGCAGTAGTGGCACTCACGGGAGAGCAGTCGCGTGAAGTAGCATGAGCAAGGCGACGGCGAAGAGAAGTGGAGAAACGTTTGAAGAAGGATCGGAGCCCATCGGAGCGATGGTGTTGGCGGCGATAGTCTGGAATCCTCGTGGGAGACGTCGAATAACACGTTACTTGCTCACGACTGCTTATACCCAGGGACACCCTCTCTTGACCCTTCCTCGAGCAAGCCGCTCTATCTACTCTCGTCCGACGTTCTCCGCGTTTATACGATGGTCAGTCGATGGCCGCGGACATTTCTACTTCCACTTCTCGCGCTTCCGGTGACAATTATTACATTTCCGCGAACGTACGGTTAGAATAATTGAAAGTACCGTTCATGTAATCGTCAGAGCATTTTAAATGCCCCTCTAGAAGCATCAATGCAAATTATAAATATAAGAGTCGCAGGATTAATATAAATGTATTTTTGCTGTAATTGACAGATATTAAAAATGTTCAATGTTAGTTTTATCGGAGAAAGCTTACTCCTCTTTTTCTTTTTCTCTTTCTCTTTTTATACGTGAGTATATTTAATATAAATTAATTCCCAATTTCTATTAATACTAATCTTTCGATTTGATATATAATTCGAATGAATAAATTAGTAAATTAATGAATTAATAAATAATTAATAAATAAATTAGTTGATTAAATTAATTGATATATAAATGAATTTCATACATAAATTGTAACTTGGAGCGTTAATATATAAAATCAAATAACAGGAGGAGTACCGCATACTTTAAAGATTAATCCTCTATGCGACAAATAGAGAAAAAGTATGTCAATCATCAGACCCGCAGGGAGTTAAAAGCGTGCTTGATCGAAGAGATATTCCGTAGAATAAAGGACTCGATGACAAACAACAAAAAGCGACAATCACGACGACCCACATGTAACAATATGACGTTTTTGCTCCCTTTCGAGTGTAACCGGCTAACGGTTAACACACGCTTATACGTTCTGCTCTCTTCGTCTGCGATTCCCATCCTCTATCAGATTTTTCATTCGCGTCACGCGCACGCTATCCAGGTTGAAAAGTTTTATCCGCGCTTTTAGCGACAATCGCGGATAGACGGATTTAGAGGCGGCGACGGCGGCGGCGGCGGCGAACGCGGTGACGAGGTATTTTCAATTCGGACGGCTCCACGTTGGCTGGCGCCGCGTCGTGCCGCACCGCTTGAACGGACAAAGGGTCCAGGAACAGTTGATTGGTTGTTTCGTCTTTCTTGTCAGAGTCGCGATACCGCGTGACAGATCCGACCAACCAATCTGTTTCGAAATGTACAGCAACGCCAACGGTCCCAACGTGTTTTCCGCGTTGCAAAAGCGTGCAATCCAACGGGATGTGTTTAAAGGCATCCGTTCACCCTTCGCTTCTCTGTCTCTTCCCGCCCCGTTCGCCCCGCGTCCCCCTCACGCCGCCGCTCTCGCCTCCTCGTCCCCTCCCTCTCGCTCTTTCCGCGTCTCGCCCGGATTTTTCTTCCGTTTGTCCTCTTTTTCCAGCGACAGCTTATTTTACCACCACCAGCGTTAAAAAGCGATTCGCGTAAGCTTATATAATTGGACGACACGAGATTCGCGCGACCGGATTTAATTTTAATCCTGCCCCCATCGGTGGATTTCCGAAATTTCGTTATATCGCGGCATCCATTATATCATTCCCTCGCGCGCGTGCGCGAAACGGCTCACAAAAATCTTCGGCGAGATTACGCTTAAAAATGTATTTTTTATTTTCGTCCACGTCAGCTACTAATCCGCATGTCTTGATATCATCGAGACACATACGAGGAAAATAACTTTGTAGAAACATGAATACGTAACAAGAAATTTTCGCAAGCCTTCGTAAGTTTTATATACTTTAATTCGCAGACTAAAGAATATAGAAAGTTCGTCATTTTTTCCCAGAATAGTTCTTTTACTAGAACTCTATCCAAAATATTCTAAAATGGATTCTGCTCCAATTTATAGTTCGTTTTGGGCACTAATTTCTTTTTTCACTCTGACACACTCCAAATTACGTTCTATCGATCGCTCTTGTCCCATTTTACATTTATTTGCCCGTATCAAACATCACTGCTCGTGAAATCAAAACGTCGAAAAAGACTATTGCTGTAAATGACACTCGGAAATTAACCAAGCGCCGTCCTGTTCTATTGCCCGTTAAATTAGCAACTTCAACAAATATCGCAGCTAACGGATTCTCTCTTGCCTCTTTGCCTTCCACCTGCTATAAAATAATACAAAAGCGATTGCTCTCCGAGAGTCATAAATTAATTCCCGTATGAATTGCTACGCACTCATTCACAGACGATTGCGGAAGCGAATAGTGAGTTTAACATTTTTTGAAGTTTTGTCACGATAATACCTATATCGGGAACGTTGATTGTTACAGCGTCGCGAAAAGTGTTACTATCTGAGTTAGGCACTTTGGATGCGTCGTAACTATATGTTCACACATTATAATTTTTTATTTTGAAAAAAAATCAGCGATATAAAGTGGGAAATTTTATTCTAGTACGTAAATACGATAATTAATAGTCCGTTAAATGATGACAATTGTAATAACTTATAATTAATCTAGTTTATAAGTCGAGAATTATTCGTGTTTACAAATATGTAAATGCACAATTAATATTTTATCGCGTAAACTCGCAAAATTTTTGCATTCCCAGCGGTGGGAAATTTCTACTTTAATTAAAACTCCATTAAAGAATAAGGATAGACCTTGCAGTGAGTAATTCCGACGAGTATTTACAAAAGAAGCCGTACGCTTGTCAACACGCTTCTATCTCGCGATAATGTGAGGAGGCTTTAATTTAACGGCCGTGGTCGTCGGGAGAAACAAAGCAATAATGCAATAGCACATTCCAAGAAACAGGTCGGGCACAATCGTAGAATAGAGCTCGCGACCTAGTTACTTTATCTTCTTCGTTCTTGTTGGGGAAAACAAACTCTCTCCGAGTTCATTCTCCCTAACGGAGTAATGTTAAATTGCAAATACAGATATTCACAAGTATTGGCTTGAAATTGTTATATATATTTAAATGTCTTCCAATGTTTTAATCAATTCTGTTTTGGCCATAAAGTTGCACGAAATGGAAGCTTAAAATTTTTAAAGAAATTACAAAGAAACATTTTAGTCTAATTTAGTTATATCTTCTATATTTAATAATTATATCTTTTTATATCTTTCGATATCTTGATTAAATCGCAAATATATTTTTTGCCTCTATTAAAAATGATAGAATAAAGGATATGTGTGTATAAAATATTGAAATAATATATTTATATATACATATACACATTATCACTATAAATTGGAAATATCTATAAGACCCGTATAAAACCAAAAGTGATCTTGCAAGAACGTGTTCTTTTAGTAAGTCACGCAACATTCTGCAGAATGGATACGAATGTGAAGCGCGAGCGCACGAGAAATCGTCCGAGAAAGCAAAAAGCTTTATTCACCGCCGGCACGAAAAGGTTAAATGCGAACACACACCTCAGGCTCTAAGGTCCGATCGCAAGAAGCTAAACGAGAGTACATAGCAATAAAAGTGGAGGGTTAATTCTCAGCTAAGGCCACGATGCTGAATGCAGCTCAGTAAACGGCCCATTTGCTCCGACTTATTTTCTTTCAGCCGACAAGAGCACATCTCGTGCAGTTAGAGGCGATCAATCATAAACCTCGCCAGACGGAATTATTGATTAATGGCCGATAACAACTGCGTTAAAATTTACATCGCAATTATTTGCTACAATTCAATAGTATCTTAAACGTCGTAAAAGTCAAATTAAATCTTGTTAAAAGCCGATCTTAGTAATCAACTAAAAAATAATTGCGACAATGTAGTTTACGAAATGGAACTCGAGAGATTATTTTTATTTACATACTCAGATGAACCTTTCACGTTTTTGTAACATTTTAATTTACATACTTTTGATACGTAGTGAATAATAAAATAATAGACCAGAATAATCTTCTGATTTTAATTAAATAAACAAGTTATAAAAATAAATGGCAATCAGGCAAATTTATAACGCGGTTAAATGACAGAAATATATCCTATCATTAAAATGTATTGTCAGTTATTTGTGGATTATAGAAGTAGTTCACAATGTTACGCGAATTTTCACTAAACAGCGACGCTTGGACGGGACATTTTGATCCAGAGCCGGCGTTAAATTCGGCCAAAAGAGAGCGCGGCAAAACCGGCGCTGCTCTACCTCCACCTCTCGGTCTTAATTGCGAAAATACACCGCGCTTAAACCTCCCGATAGCAAGAAGTCTGGAGGCGAAAACAACGCGGCAATAAACGCGAGGGCGCATTCTCGACTGCAACGGTTATAGCTCACCGGAGGGGTGCTTAAATTTGTCTTCTTCTTCTCGAGTTGCCGTGAGGCAAAAATTTGAAATAAATTTGATTTTGGAAGCAACGGAAGTGTAATAATCTTTGAATTGCAGGGAGATAATATTTATTTAAATATTTGTAAAAGATTTCGGATGCTCTCTTGTTGTTTGCTTGACCTCAATATGAATATCTTGCAAGCTGATTGTGATAATTCGAAACTAGGTTGTTGCGAGTTGCAGCGGGCACGCATCTTTGATAGAACAGAAATCTCGTCGGTATTGAAGTTACTCAGTCCTGAATTGGCGCAATGCCAACTTGAAACCCATGCTATGAACACACGCGTCCCCGGGGATAGTCGAGTGCGCGCTCGTAAGGGAGACGACATTAACCCCGAAAAGAGACCTTTACGACGCCTAGGCATCCTATGCCCGTCCATTATTCCACGACTTTCCGGTCGCGCCACAGATAATCGCGTTAACAATTACGTGCCGGCTCCGCTGCGAGTTATCTAAATTGATTAGGGGAGTAATTGCATTTGCCCTCGGGTCTCCGCGACGAATTAAAGGATAGATAAAAGGGGAGGGGAACGAAGTGAACGATTGCATAAGTAACCACGATATACGCGCACACACACACACACACACACATGACGTGAATTCGCGGTTTGCGTTTGAAAATGACACCAATCGTCCAACGAATCGCCTTGATCCTTATTTCGATGAGTTTGTCTTTTCGGAACAAATATGTGCGTCATAAAAAGATTCGAATATCAGCATTATGTGCTTTACGGCACATCGCGATCGTATACTTTATCCCCGATGAAGTTGCATTCTACCACGGTACCTTAAAGGTAGATGTTTTCGAACGGATGATAATATCAGCGTCGGCATGAGAGCCGCGTAAAGAATTCCGTCGTTTACGCTTCGCGATTCCGCTCCCTCGCCCGATACAAGGAAGTTTCACTGGCGTCGCAAGGGGTGAAGATTATTCCTCGGTTTGAGAGAAGCATTATAAGAGATAAAGGAAAAAGAAAGGAAGAGCTAGAGAAATAGAAAGAGAGAGAGAGAGAGAGAGAGAAAGAGAAAACGAGAAAGAGACCCCTAAGATAAGATAGGTAGATGCCACGTAAGATATTCCGTACGAGGTACGAGCCCGAGCGAGTTCCTTATCCGCCGCGTCGCGGGATGAGAAAGAAATCTTTAAAGCGCACTTTGATTCATAGGCGACCGCCCCGGCAGTGAGGGACAGAACGTGACCTGGCATTAAGTGTCCCATAAAATATTGCGCTCATGTAAATACCCTCGTAAAATTCAGCGGGCAATGTGGCAGCGGCGGTTGCCGCTTTTCTTGACTCGCGTTCGTACCGTGCCACCCCGTCGACACATCGCACTGTGATATTCTAGATATTTACCCCCTTCGGCCACCCCGCGTGCCCCCGTACGCGGCTCTGCAAATTCAAATTCGACAAGCAACCCTTTCTTCTCGCACCCGGCTGGTCGGATGTATACACGAGGACTACGCCAGGAAGATGAAATGTCTTGGATGAAAGAAAAGCTTACTGAGAGATCTGACTCGAAATTCCGCTTCCAAATCCGGCATAGAGAGTGCTCTTTTTGAACAAATTTGTCGCGAATGTGGTAAACAATAGGAAGGCAAAATCTCGGCGGGAGATAAAAATCGTAAGACCGTGCATTTAGCTCGTATAAAAAACAAGCAAAACGTATTTTGATGAACGAGGTTGCTGTTTTAGTTATTTGCCAGTGCATGGCAAATTGAGATCTTTCCCTCATATCTTGTCATATGCAAGTGTGTTTAGTCAGCAATATAATATTAACTAGTATAATAAGTACATTGGTTGTTTTGCATATAAAAATATGTACAAAGATTAACCTCAGTAAAACTGTTGTACGCGATGTGTGCAAGAAAGAAATTAGATTTACAGAAGATTTAATCGAGCATGCCAAACATAATTTGACTCATGTTATAGTGCGACGCTGCGTGTCGTGACATTCGACGTTAGTATTACAGACGCCATAAACTCAGTCGATTCGCCACACAATTCTTTTTCCCATCGTAAAAGCGCTTAGGATACTGCTTTCTCTAACCTCGTAGAACGCGGTATTTCTCGCCTTCGCGTTATGTGTGATAGGATCAGCATGAAACGCCATAACGTTGAGCGAAGCGACGAGTTTGAGAAAATATGATTAATTAAAAAAACTAGTATATAAATGTTAAAATGTAAAATAAAAACATTATATCTCAACAACAATACCAGTGTATTTAAATATAATCAAGCAATTGTTAAAATTTTAATTATGACAAATCGTTATCAAGATCTATAATATTCTTTCTATAAAGTCTGTAATTCCTGCAAGACTTTATGATGATATATATTTTATAAAAATCTTCTAACGTATGTGGAAGTGTGTTTTGGTTACTCACGTTAAACCGCGAAATCAAATTTATGGCTAGTTTAGCGGCCGCAGTCGGAAAACTCCCGACATATGCACTGAATGCGCGTTAGAGTGCTCGAGGTAAAGGTTCGCCGTCGACTCGACTTCTAATTTTTCTCTACATAAATGTGGAACTATCTTCGTAGTAACTAAACATACGAACAACAGATCGTATGCGTTTTTATGTAATCACATAATTGTGGCAGGCACATTTTCAATTTGATCAAGCAACTGATTAGAAACCGCATCTCTACAGAAGAGCTATAGTTAATCAGTATATCGCGGTCTGATCTAAAATTTATTATACTACTTTTTCTTAATTTACTAACACTTGAATTCATAAAACATTTTTATCGTGTATAAAATATATGTACATTACAACTCTCAATAATTTTTGTTATTTAATCTTATATAAATTTAGTCGTAATATTTTGACTATAATAACTGTACTTTTTAAATTTAAGACTTGAATTTAAGTTTCAAGATTTAAATTTAAGTTTCCTGAAACGCGCGCGCGTCTCATACTATCGATTTGTCAACGGCGCCCAGTTACCGAACTTTTTGATAGCAGCACACTCTCGAGATACATTTGTTATAACACTCAAAACTTTTACTTACATTGTACGTGCGTAGACTTAACTCAATGGATTATCGCGGCCACGATCGATCGAGATTCTCTATATAGTATGTATAAAACCGTACTTTCCCTTAATTACAGATTTCTTAATGAATAACTAATGAATAACTATGTCTTCAACAAAGTTAAACTTACGAGCTGTTCGTCATTATTACTTGAGGTCGTTAATTTTTTAATTTACAACATTAAATATCTTGGATAAAACGTCTTAAATTAAAACTCTATAAAAGTAAAACTTTATGAGATGAAACTCCATAAAAATTCGCAACTGAGAGAAAATAAGACTTCTGATAAATTCTGTACATCCCCTCATATCTGTCACGTCGCGCAATTTTGACGCATATGTGTGCATCGCGCGCAAACGTCATCCATTCTCGTCGGGTATATGAAACTTCTGGCATGCAAAAGATTTCCGTATGTCAGTATTGTATTTACAGTGGCATGAATCCGCAGGAACATCATGATGCGGGTCCTTAACACCGCGTGTAACGAGATACGGACCGATAGAAAAAGCAGTTTGTATCACAAACTCATGATAGAATCAATTAAATGCGAACTCTGAACTTTGCGCGCGCGAACGCCTCCCCCCTTTCCCACTGTCAAATACAACCCCGTGTAATTCTTCAGCCGTAAGCGTCGATAGCGCATTTTTATCACGACGCTTCGATACGTCATCGCACGTTCAAAACGCGTGCAAAATGCGAACGCATGCTTCCTTCCGTGAGTTTACAGGAAAAATTTTCGCGGGGAAACTTCTTAATTGAGTGGGAATATGCTGCGCGATGCACTTCGTACTCTTTGCATTTTTCCGGCCTCGCATTTTCCATACTTCGCATCTTCCGCGAAAGTGCAGCGCGAATAGTTGGAAGCTCGTAACTCCGTGAGATGCATTTTCGCCATCGATACAGCGAGGCGAGATGGAAATTACGGGTTTCCTGGGAATCGATCATACAGATCGTATAATTTTATGAAAATGAAAAAAAAAAGTATCTCATCTTTTATCTTTACGGAATCTTATTATTGGTCGCGTGATAATGTTATTTACGATATGTAATAATATAATTCTCGGTGTCGTATGTTTGCTTAGCCTATCTTCAACCACCTCCCGTCTCGCAAGCGCAAGAAAGTTTATAGAAACGCTCTAATTGCACAATAAAAGTGCTGACAGAACGTAAACAAAAATTTGCATTTGGTTGCACGAGTCGTTGCTTTATGCGCGATGGAAGATAAACGAATATTACACGCTCGGGACTTTGCACTGCGCTTCGTAGGATAGCGCGATGGTTTTATTGTAAAGGTAGATGGATTAAGTGGCATTACTTTACACTGTCCTTTGTAGGCGAGGACAATTTATGCGGGACCGTTGCTCCGCATAAAGTGCAAGCGTTTCGGCATGGCGTTTCCTTTTACTAATCTAATTACTTTATGTATACGCGTGTGTGCATTCTCTAGCACAATAAATCAATGGATAATTGTACACATTGTAAAATATTAAATATTACCGATTTATTCCAATATATTCATTTTAAGAGTGTAAAAGATATGAATGGATTCGTGAAATATTAACATGTCTGTCTGTAATATTCTCATGCATTTAATTTGGGGCATGTATATGTTGTGCGTTTTGTGTACCTGATAGACAATTTTCACAAATCCTCAAATTGAAATAAAATATGATTTACCATTTATCGAAGCAGCAGGAATTGTCATATAAATTATGCTTTGAACTATAAAATATAAATACATACAAATTACAGCGACGCCTATGATAATTAATGTTTCAAATAATAATTATTATTCACATAATAATTCACAAAATAATTACAAACGATTGATTTGCAAATAAAATGGATGATTTACTCTGTGGTTGCACAACTATCTCTCGATATCTCTTTGGATTTCCTCCTCTATTCCTTTATTTCTTTTTTATTTCTTCATGGCACTCTCACATAACACTTACTCGCAAAAACATAGTTAATTACGATCGCGCGCATAAGTATTCATCAAAATATCTTTACTCCGACAAATTAATACAATTAATAAAGTCAATTTAATAATTAATTAAAATTCAAATTTACTGAAAATGTACAAACTTTTGTATTGCATGTACATTTTGAAATCTCATAAAATACACGTATTATTAATACTTGTATTAATTAATTGTTAATTTTTGTGTATTATTAATATACGTCGATTAAAACGGTCGATACAATACTTTCCGCTAGTTGAATTACTTGCTCCAATTTCTGGATTCATGTGAAACTTTAAAAATCCAAAAATAGTAAACAAACTATATTTTAATCCAAAGCGCAATGCAAGATATATATTGAAATCTAAATATCTTTAAGGAAACGATTATTATCAGTAATAATTTTTTATTTATAAAATAATCAGTAATAATGTTATTTCCTATCATTTCGACTCGAATAAATAATTATAAATCGTAAAATATCTGCTTCAAGTAATCATCATCTCAATATGCTTAGGAGTCATTAATAGTAGAAATCAATTGATCACGCGAGAAATATTGTTTGCGGAGAATAATCGCGATTTCAAAAGCATACTTTACGTCGTGAAAAATAAAAATTAAGTATTGTACATCAATCAATTTGTTATCGTAAGTTATCGTAAGTGTTCAACACAGTTAAGAAATTAATATATTATTATATAATATAGTAGTATTACTTTTTTCAAATTCTTTTATTTTTACTGAATATAACGATTTTAATCAATCAGAATACAAGAGATTGAATTATCATAAAATGTCACACAATTTTTACAAACTTAACTGTACAAT